>CAAKHF010010819.1:0-12191 GCA_901007745.1 Hippocampus kuda
CGATAAAAAATGTGTGAGTAATCACGATTAATTTTTAGCGAATTTGAGTTAATTATGACAGTTGCATTTTTAATTCGATTAAATATTTTAATCGTTTGACAGCTCTAATATATACAGTATATATATATATATATATATATATATATATATATATACACACACACACACACACACACAGACACACACACGTGAGAGAGAGAGAGAGAGAGAGAGAGAGAGAGAGAGAGAGAGAGAGAGAGAGAGAGAGAGGAAAAAAATAGAAAAATGTCTGGTATGTGCCATGGTTCTGTTTGCACCAGTCATCCTCTTCTCTTGACTTCAGAGACGACTATTTTTTTTGTTTTAATTTAGAAACTGAAAAACTCCTCACCTCTGAGCTCACCTCTTCTTCAAAACCAGAGCCATGGTGTGATGAGTGGACCAAGCGATCTTTCTGCAAGAGACATATGGTTCCAAATTTGAGAAAAGCAAGTCCCCCACCAAACATCCAGAGGAGCACTAGTACCCTCTAGTGGTAATTAGTGATTCTCACTTTCCAATTTGCATAGTCTGTAGTCTACCAGTCGTCCTGCAAACAGTTTATGTGCCATGGACCGGTAAAGACATGCCTTTCGCAGAGCAGCAACCATCTCCCGACTGGGTGGGTAGCTTTAAAAATTGCTATCATTATCACGACTTCATATTAATTTTAAATTGCTTCAGCTGTCAAGCATTGGTACTGAAAAATAACACAACTCGAGAGTACTTCAGCAGGTTAGCATATAAAATACATTTTTACAACAAAATAAGATTATTTGTTCTTTTTTTTAATGAAACAGTCAACAACTGAAGAACAATCTGAAAAAACACAGTGAACTATTCAAAAAATGACCCATCAGGAATAATGAATACGCCATAAAATGTAGACATCACAATTTGTAAGTTATGATCCTCTGTATGGCGTTAACTTCATTGCTACCTGCAGATGGGCATGATCAAAAGATGACACGATTGATTGTTCCTTTAGTCTGGTGGCTGCACAGCTTGTAGCGGCTAAACTTCTAATGCTATAGTGACGGGTTTTGCATTTTCATGCTTTGTTAACTTGGGTTGTACTTGTTCAAATGAATCAATCGAATTGTTTGTGCTGCCTGTTTTTGAAGACAGCAAAACGGCTTGATTTAATTCATGCCGCTGTGGAAATACCACTCATCTGTAAAGATGATCCACCAGCTGCACATTTATAATCAAGTTCAGTTGTTGTTTACATCTTACAATGACTTTGTTTACTTCAACTTGCAAACCAAAGTTAGAAGGAAGAGCCGGGCTCTGATTGGCTGCTGTCATGCACATTTTCACTACTTCTGATAAAGTAAGATTGGTGGTTGGGGACCACTGGTTTAACCTTTCCTGCATCACTGTCTGGCCTCCCAGAGTCCCTGTCCGAGGATTTGCCGCTTGTAAGGCTGTCCAGAGAATGGCAAGAGGTAGCTTCAAACAGAGCTTCGTAAGGACTCTCCTCCTCAGGCCCCGGGGCCAGCCCCGAGATGAGCTCGTTCACTTTTGCCAGATCGCCTGTAAAACAGTTCAAAATGTACCGTGTGCATGCAAAGTAATAAAACGTCAATTCAGGACAGAAGCAATGAATCTTTTTCGAATTGTTGAACAAGCTGCTGCAATAATTGCACCGAACATTCATGCTTTTAAAAATGTGTTTGTTTTTTTTTAACCTGGTAAATCATACCCTTGTTTCGAGGGCTCGGACTGTCCAGGGGTGGAGGGATTGGTGGAGGGGGGAGGTCGATGTCAGGAGGCTTTCCGCTCATGAGTCCTGCAGCAGGACAAGATTCAATCACAGTGAGCACATCAAGACAAGTTAAGAGGAGACTTCCAGTGTCGTTTCTGTGCCTCTTTTTCCATATGAATGCTCCTACTTTGGATAAGCCCTGCTATTGCTCTGCTCTTCTGAGAGGGCATGTCTTTGACAGTGTCCAGCGCTGTCAAGCCCTTCTGGTCCAAAATGTTCACATCGATACCTAAGAGTCATCACATGGAGGAGTTAAGATACCACGTTTCTGATCACTCGTTGAATCAATTTGTCCGGGCAATCGGAAGAATTAAAGATGGCGTCTGACCTGCGCTGAGAAGCTTCTGTACCACATCTATCTTCCCAAACAAGGCAGCTTCGTGGAGTGCGCTGCCTTTCTCCGTCTGATCAGAAAAGAAAGTGTAAGAAATGAGAGGAAGAGAAGGAGGAGGTTAAAAACTGCAACATGCTTCCTTCAACTGCTTAAGTTTGGACTATTGGTTCCTCCACTATTGCGACTCATAATAACCAAGTCACCAAGGAAGTTTGGCGTTAGCTCTCACTCAAAGCAAGTAAGGTTATGTAAAAAGTGTCTTTTCCAATTTGTTGCTCACTAGTTTAATATTGCATTACAAAACAGTTTTTAATGAATAACGTGCAGTGCAGAGCAGGTCCGTCAATTTCTACACCCATACATTCAGGACATTAAAAGAGCATTCTCTATGATGTATTTACTTAGCACCAAGGCATCACCCCTAATAGCAGCCCATTTTCCAGGTCACGGGATCATGCTAATTACAACCAGCAGGATGCACGGCCTCAAGTCATGAAACAAGCCTTGATTGAGAAGAAAAGGAGGGAAGAAGAAAAGACAAAACAGATGGATAGTACGCTTTGGTACAGACCGACCAACAGATGCCCGTCCCCCTCGTATGGGTGCCTGACCCAGCTCAACTTTTTAATCATCGTGATATGCTATTATTAGCAGATGTTGTCTCATATTGCAGAAGTTGAGCGAGAAGTAGCATGAGCCAAAGGAAATGCTGCAAGACCAGTTTGGGCTTGCATATTGGGTAACATTGACAGTTGTGATTAAAAAACACACACACACACACACACGTACACACACACACACACACACATTATTAGAGCCTAAAGTAAGAGAAAATAAGGAATTTGTCGGGCAATATGAACTAAAATGCACATTACAGTATACACCGAATCCCGAAATGGTGACGGTATATACTGCAACTTTAATTTAAGGGTAAAATTGTGAATGGGAGTATTTCTGAATGGGTCCTCCAGCTACATATCAGAGCTTGCTTGATTAATTGAAAACATAAAATATAAAATGTAACTTTGAGAATATTTATCGTGCAGATGACAAAACCCAAAATCTCAGCATTCTGTGGTGCAAAGTACTGCAATAGAACACAAACAACATATTTGATATTAAAAAAAAAATTCATTCAGCTGTATATAGTCATAACATAATGTTCCTAGGTTCCCCCACCGAGATCCTAGGGAGTGTCTAGTTTATATAATATTAATAAATAAAATATCGAAGGAAGGGCCTGGCTCACAATCTCAGTTCTTGCTTATTCCAAAGGGGTTTGCTGTCGATGAGGTTAGCACTCTTAAGTTCTTCCACACCAAACTCCTCCAAGCACATCTTGATGAAGATGACTTTGTACAATGGGCATTGTCACACTGGGACAGAAAAGTGACTACTGTACCCCGAAAAGCTGAACAAGAGCTCTTGTTGAGATGAAGAATTAAGATTGTAGGTGAATCTGGTAATGTGAATAGAAACACACCTCATAGTTAATGTCCATGCCAGCATCAAGCAGCACCTCCACCACAGACAGATGTCCGTTTCGGGAAGCCAGATGCAGCGGTGTGTGCTTCTTAGTGTTGCAGCTGAGCAGGTTGGGGTGAGCGCTGAGCAGCAGCTTGACGACCTCTAGCCGGCCATACAGTGCAGCCAGGTCTAGGGGAGTCTCAAATTTGTTGTTCCTCATGGTTGGGTCCGTCAGCTCTTCCAGCAGCAGCCGCACTACCTGTGAGTGTCCGTACTGGGCGGCACAGTGCAGTGGCGTCTCATTGTCGTTGTTCTGTCGAGGAGTAGACAGGTGTGTGTAACAGCAGCAACACCGACACACACACGTAGAGTAAATTAAGAGAGACAGAACATGGGACAAATTGTTATTTGCATGAAATTAGACTAAATTAAAACTGTTGTAAAAGCCCCAACCACCATTATAACGCACAGTGTACAAGGCAGCGAATGGAGGATGATGACTTGGGGTACACAGAGACTAATAGGGACAGGTGCGGCAGAAAGGATTGCCACAGGCAAAGAGGCGAGGACAGAGACAGAGGCACCAAGGTAGGTGGGGACTTGGAAGACGAATTGACAACTTGGAATTATGACCATCACACCAAACATAATGTTCACATTTAATCCGGCGTTGCAATAATTAATCCTGCTTGTGCAAAAATGACCTTGTGGGTGCGAGTTCATTCCATGAATCCGCCTTGATGAAGCAAACTCAGCAGTCGTTAATTGGTTGCGGTATAAACTCCTTAAATGCTGCTTTCTGGATGGAATGACTCACAATGCAGCAGCAAAATCAGCATAGATTGAGGTTACTCGCAGAAATCTTGGCCAGCAGGGGGCGAAATTTGCAGAGCTGAGCTGAAGCATGTCATCCCAACAGCACAGCTACACCGAGACAGTCTGAACTGAGACATGTGCCGCACTAAACATTTTGTACCATCCAAATCAAAGTCATTCTACGTGTTATCCACCGCAGCAAAGTCAACAGAAACCAGTGATCTTGCCCCACAATTGTAAACAGCTCACTCAATGTACCCGGAAGATTTGTGTTCTAGTCAGAGTGGAGAAATGGGTGTGACAGATAAGGCTAGAGAGTATGGCCAGGCACTCAACAGATAAGCCACTCACCCTACCCCACTTATGCATGCACGCCTGACATCACATGGTGGATGGGTTTTGTGCTGTGTGGCCTCAGAACACCATTTGACAAATCAAAAAAACTGTTCTCTGGTGGGGATCAGCGCCTAGTTCCTGAGCATGAGGTCAGGACAGATACTAGCGAAGCAGGTGACCCCTTGGAAGGGGGGCAGGAGTGGAGCTTAAATAGAAATAACCCCGTCATCACAAAGACATAGTTGACACTTGAGCGAAACGCAAATTAGCACGACTGGACTTCATCCACTTTGTTCCTCCTTCCCGTGGCGATACAAAGTCACGTGCAAGCAAAGAAAAGGCGGCACCTCGCCTAAGAGGAGCGTGCCGACTTTCATCTGTGGTGCATCGTCAAGTATTTGCTTATTAGTGAGATAAACTCAGAGGGTGTAGATGACTTCAGCATGCAAAACATACATGCTGAGATGACATCAGCATGATTCACTTCCTCAAATATTAACATCTGCTGCCTCAGTGGTCATCTCTGTGATTCTTGCACGTATTATCCATCCACAAACAAGTGATTCTACATTAAGCTATAGCAGCGGTCACAAACGCGGTGCCTCCAGGCACCTTGTAGTGCCCATGGACCGCATGAGAAGCCCACGGGGCTGTTCTAGGAAAAGTGATGGAACATTGTGATCTTCTAGGAATCTTGTAGAAGTGATAATTTGGAAAATGCTAACAGTGGCAGACATAGAGAAAGAAAGATGAGTGTTGACTGTTGATAATAATCTGTTTATGAATACTCGTGAGAACTCAAACATGATCAGTGTCTTTTCATAAAGTAATATCATTAATGTTTAATAATAATAAGATTAATAAAAGTCATTCGAGCAAATGTGTTTTTTCAGAAATGTGTATCAAACTGGTAGCCCTTGGCATTAATCCGTACCCGAGCAGTAGCCCTTAGCTTCCAAAAGGTCGATGATCCCTGAACTTGACAGATGTCAATGTGTGTATCTGTATCCAAATTGAAACATTTACTCTCAGGTGACGACGGGAGTAGTGGAACATAGGACACTTGGTGAGCTGATTCTGTGTTTGCTGGGATGCAACAAACACTCCTTGAGTTAGCACAGCAACTCCACAAATGGCCTGCCCTGGAACTCTCAAACACCATCCCCAAATAACAAAACATCAATTTGCGATGCTCTTTGAATGCTGCTCGTGGCTAAGATGGAAGTGGGTAATTTCGTGATGTGTGTTTTTCACATTATTGAGTTTGATTAAATAATCAAAGGCCCGTCATCCACATGATTTTTGTTTACCAGTAAAATTTACATAATCCCTCCAAAATGTGATGGAGTGGAAACTCCAAAATGCACACCAAATGCTGAATGCATAATGACTAATGAACAGCATGAGAATGACAGCTTGCCAGTCATGGCATATCTTATTTCAAAAATGTTACTCAAACGTTACCTCTACAGTTAATGAAGCTTCAATGTCGGCAACTATATGAGCCGAAAACAAATGAATTCACTTCACATCATTTTCAATGCAAACGTGTTTTGAAAGTCAGTCAATGTATTGCACTGTTTTGCAAATGCTTTCAGGAAAAGCTTGAAATGTGTGGTGCAATTAAAACAGCATTCACAAAATAACAGCAAACAGGAGGCTGTTGCAAACATTCTATCAACAATCCAGATTGTCACATCTACAACGGCTGCGCTCGCTTACACGTCAACAGTCAAGTAAGTCAATAAAATACTTTTCACACAAGGGGGCTGTCAAAATAGCCACAACACCAAAACCTAGACACAGTACTGGACTTCAGTTACTGTAAACAACTACTACTATGATCATGACACGTAAGACTATGAAAGGACAGTTGATCATGTGACCATTGCAATAAATGTGTACCAACAAAAGTCAGACATTCAAGGTTATGTGCAAATGGCACCGATGCCTCGCAGCCTCACTGAGAGCGAGAGATTAAAATTCAAGTGGCACAAGCAGACTTCCTGGACAGAGCATGTTTATATGGAAGCCTTTTTGTCAAGGCACTGCACAGCACAAAACCTCATCCTGATTGAGTCGTCGGTGCACATCAAACAAGATGAGCTTATGATTTTTGTTGCTTATTGAGCCTCTCTGTCAAGGAACATCTGGCCATTACGTTTATTGTGTCTTTTCCATATTGTGCGAGCGAGAGTCTTTGTGACAGAGAGAAGCAAAGACGTTGTTGTGGTTCCCACAACCTGCGGCCCCAGAGACGATAACACGGTCTGACGAGCGACCTCTGTCACGTGACGAACTGGCTGGCGGCACAGTGAGATTACGTCACCATGGCCCCCGGCGGTGGCAAAGGAGGCATGCGCTTGAGCAGCTGTTGTTGCTTGTGCACCAAGAGGCTGTGTGTGCCAGGATCTCATCAGTCCACGGCCACAATCAAATAATGTTCTCCCCAGAATGAAGAGGAGATTCGTCGACAGCAGGTTTTAAAGACCTTCAGTACTCTTTGGATTTTTAAGTGAGAAAACAAAAAAGAAAATGGACTCTGGGAAACTCATTTTGAATTTTGATCTGATGATACTCAGTGTTGTGGGAACTATAACGATAACTTTTTTCTTTTAAATTTGGACACTGTCACACATTCCTGAGTAAATTGGGTGAGGTAAATCTCCTTCCGGACACAAACTATGGTTCTCTGCACTGGACTAAGACTCCCTTTTACGTTCATAGTGCGTGGGACTGATTGAGATGCGCCCTGTAAACACAGCTGACACAAAATTTTCAGTGCAATTTCAAAAAGTCATTTCTTGAATTACAAATGGACCTGCCAAACGCTCCTGCATCTGCTGAAAATAAGAGCGGAAGATCCTTACAAGAAGGACCCCAGAGAGCCTAGTGTTGTCACAATACCATAATTTATGACTTTGATACTATTCCTGAATATAGTACCTTGATACCGATACTAACTGCACCCCCCCCCCCCCCACCCCAAATGCCAGTACTAAAAATTATGGTCTTTTTTTGCCAGCTAAAAATTTTGGTTCGGGAGCGGGACCGAAACTTGGTACAACACTAGTAGAGCCGGTTTTACATTTCAAATGTGACGCGCTCAGATGCACACGCATGGTCAGAGGAATTCATCGTAACGTATATTCAATTAGACAAGTGACCTATATAGCGATATGAAGCCTGCATGAGAGGTACTGTGACATGAGACTGAGGAGACCAATGGCCATAATGTTTTACTGGAACTACGATGACTACTGTATGCACCTGCATTTCACGAAAAACCCATGAATGGCAATGGCAATTAACCAATTCACTGACAGTTATTTGTTTAATATTATTTTTGTTGGAATGGAAGAATTTCTATCGCAACATTCTTAGCTCTTGTTGCACAATCAGGTATTTAAAACAATAAATGTACGGTGGCAATAACAACAGTGAGGCAGTCCCAAGATGTTTGGTCATCTGTACTGCATACAGTCTGCATGGGTTGCATCTGATGCAATAAGCGTTTACGGCAGTGTTAGTGGAGCATGGATGGAAACATATTACACTATGCATGTTCTCCTTGTGCCTGCGTGGGTTTTCTCCAGGTACTCCAGTTTCCTCGCACATTCCAAAAACATGAAGGGTACAAATGGGGTAGCCTAGTAGGTACCGCCCCTATGACAAGCCACTGGACCCTACAAGGAAGAAATTTAGCATTGTAGTGTGTATCGCAACTCCAATATTTGGGTGTTTGGAACTGCTGGTCCAGGATGACAGACAACTGGTTTCACTCCAGATGGGAAAATTTTCCAATGACTGAGGTAGACCACCCTTCCTTTCAAGTTCCAGCCCACACCTGGCTAATTCTCTCGACTGGGTCATTTGCCTCTACTGTATGGCCAATGACAATGTTACCATGACAACAGTCTGCCCTGTCCTCTCCTGAGCAACCTTATGAACACCAAGTGAGAGGTGGGGCCAATCCGCCCATTTCCACACTCCACACAGACAAGTGTGCCATGGAAATTTCTGTTTGATGTTGATGCAAAGTGATGGCGACACTGAACACTACCCATCCTCCTCCTCACTGGAAGTAGGATCCCCCCACCCCTCCACTGAGTCACATGATGCCATCAACCAACGCTAAAGCACCTTCGTTTTTTTATTTATTCATAACAATGACTCAATTATTCAGCCACAAAAGTAGGTAGTACCCTCATCAAACTGTCATGATGTGCTTACTTAGACGGCATGCATAGCCACAAGTCAAATAGATAAAACAGAAATGGAAGGAGAAGGTAAATTGCTGAATGAGACTGCATCGTGCTATAGAGGAAAGTCACCCTTCCCCATCCAAACACTAAAAGGATTAGTTGACCATGTTCAAAAATAGTGTGCGGCTTTAGCTACAGGCCTTGGTGGGCTTCCAGCTACGCCTGCTCCAAACACAATTATGGTTGGGCTGACATGTTTGCACTACTACACATGAAAGGGGGAGCTACTGTCAAAGTCAACAGGTGAATTCAAACATGGATGCAGGTAATGGGTGTCCCTTTTTAAATGATGAGCATATTATTTAACGCGGATAAGGACCCGGGTGGCTCTGTGCTTTGTGACAGAGCCACTTGGGTTCCTGTGTGAATAAATTTACCATTTTAAAATATGAGCGTGCAATCGCTCAGAAACTGGAAGAGATGGTCTGCCACCATTCTTTGCTGACATGGACATAAAACACTTAAGGAATTGCAAGACTAAATTTTGAAGTGTGTGCATTGGTGCCCTGGTCATAACACCTCCAGTGTTGTGCTGGCAATACCATGAGTGCTAAAACTACGACTGTTTAGAGTGCGGTGCATAAACTCTTGCTTTTAGGGTTCATGCGCATACCCTCAATGCCATTTTACCATTGACTTTAATTTAATCCAGCGTAATCATTAGCGAGACGCTGACCAATGAACAAACAGTAACTGCAAATCAAATTAGGATACAATGAAAACCAGTTAGTTAATTATAATGAATATTGGGTCCTCTCTGTGGGCTGACTTTTCATATTCTAGTGAAAATGACTAATACGTCAAAAAGCAGTAGCCAATGGCATGGCTCATATAAATATATATGAATAATTTTTGTCAACTAGTCAGCTTTTCAAAAAAATAAATGTTTACCGCTGTACATTAGTATTTACCGTCATGTCTTCAAAGTAAATCAACCGGGGGAAAAAAGTTTGTCAAATACATTTTGTTTACAGCAAAGTAATTTGTTTACTCTTTCCATCTTACCTCCCAAAAATTACAGTAAAATTAAATATAAATCTCCATAAATAAGGTTGGAAGTTTCTCTCACATGCAAGGATTGTTGTCATAATGCACAAGCAGCTCAATAAAATTTGGGATTATGAGCATGGGTGAGCAAGTGATCCACTGACAGAGCAAAAAGCGTCCCGTCCCTGAGGTTCTGTGGCAGAGTTGCCCACAAAGCAGCAGCAGCAAACCCACAGCAAGCCAACAGCAGCAAAGCAGACAAGCACTCAAAGGAAATATTGTAGCAGCACAGTGTACACACCTTGGCATTAATATAAGGGTCAAAGGGCCCGCAGCGTTTGAACTCTTTATGGTCTACAGAGCTCTGGGAGGGAGGAAAAAAAGATAAGCTGATGGTTTCGGTTCAGACAAGAAATGAATACATGAATGATTATCACGACTAAATATGAGAACACAACAGTGATGTGTTAACGACCAATCAGATGTCATGATTAGTTTCGGAGAAATGGCCCACAATGAGAATGATATTATGATCTGTGTTTTTTAACCGAAAATATTTGACGTCAGCTCCAGTATAGAGCTCAGAGTGGGTCATTTCTGCATGTCCAAAACAGGCCTGTCTACAGAGACTGGCTTAGCAAAAATTGTCAACGAAGTTAGCGCAAACAAGCACTTCTCACGCAAACCGGGCATCAAAGCACCTCCAAGTAGCACAGTATCAGTATCAAGTGTGAGTCATGATGCTGAGAGAGTGCACTCAAGTCAGATTTTTAGAAACATCCATATTGTGCATCACACATGCAGTGCGGTGGTAGCAATTGACATAATGAGGACTCAAATGACTTCTTTGTTGAAAAGCTTGCAGGAGGTTAAATGGCCCAAAGTCATCAAACAAATCGCTTGTGGGCCAAAGCCAGCCCTCTAGGTAGTTCAATCCAGCAGTGAAAAAAAAACCATGTTGTGTGTTTTGTTAACAGTTCTACATTTTCTAACTGTCTATGAGGCTAGAAATTTATATAAGATGACTCTGACTGGTGATTGGATGAGTAAGCCAAGGGGGCGGGCGCAGTGTGAGTATGTAAGCGAACAATATGTTGAAGAGAATATTCGGTTGGATTCTTGTTATTTTGGCATGGGCAAGGCCGATAGTGACCCATCCTGAGCGCATTAAAGACATTGTTGATCGACCACTTCCTTGTTATCCTTTCAACAAGTGGCTTCCCACAAGACAAATGATGAGGTGGTTGCATGGGTCGTTTTCGGCACCCGTTGTGACTGAACGGCGTTCAGTTCATCTCACAGCGCCAGTTTTGCTTACTGTTCTGTAAAAAGGAACCCTTGCTGTAGTAAGTCAATGTTAATCAAACATCCTCACAACAAAAGGTCTTAGTTTGGTGAAATCCTATTTATGTAATGCATTACAATTCATTTATGTATTCTTGATGGATGTTTAATGTATAAAGTGTATCCATTTATCATAAAATCCAATGAATTAGAGACTATTTTCTATTAAAACAAAAGCTCTATTAAAAGAGCATCATCTTATCAATATTTACTTGTACCTATAGATGTATAAAAAAAAAACAAAGAAAAAAAACTGACCTCACCAACACAATCTTGAAATCGAGTTCAATCTCTAATTAAGGACACATAAAAAAAAACCTACTTAATCATGCTGACATTGTATTATATGGCGCCTGATGCCAGCGTTAGCCATCAAGCAAAAGCCCCATACCAGCTCGTTTACCCCACTGGTTGAGGAAAAGCACCTGTTGCTTCAGGCAAACGGTGGCAGGGTTTTTACTTTCTGGACCTGGATTTGCCACCTCTGCTTGTTTCACTTTTCTTAAAGAATAAACAATGAGCATTTCAGATAGCACCGAATGAATTATCAAGCAGTTAACTGTTAAAAATATCAATATCCGTAAAACAAGAGCCAATTCTAAGAAACGTCATTTTCTGATTGAGATTTTAGGGCAGATTTTGGGAGAACATATTATGCATGAGTGTGTGTTATAAATAGGATTTTAAGGTGTAGGCAGGTGACCACATTCTTTTTCATTTATTATATTATATATTTAGATTTATTTGTAATTATTCTGTTGTTGATAATGACATGTAAAACAACAAAAGAAAAAAAATCATCAAGTAAATGTTATCTACGGGATAGTTAATCATGCTGGGATTTTACTGGCCCAGC
>CAAKHF010010820.1:0-10356 GCA_901007745.1 Hippocampus kuda
GCAACATGTCATCTGACCCGGTGTGGCTGGAAGAAGTTGGGAGTGGTGAGGTGAGACCAGACCACCACTACCAACCATTTGGTGTGATGGCAGGAACACAAATACTTGAGATGACAGTTCCTCTTTTGATGTCCTGTGGAGGGGGTCCTAAAAGTGGTGGGGGTCGAGGGGCACTAAAGGTGATCGTAAACACAGTGAGCAGGAAATACCTTCAACAGCATTCTACATTGTTTCTTTCAAATCTAACCAACAGAGAGGAATCATATCTTAACAATAGACAGATAGATAGATAGATATTTTTTATGTACTGCTATTTATTTATCGCTACTCTGGTGATAATGAGTACAAATAAGTGTGCTATAAACGGGTTGAATCATTTGGATTGCGGATGTATCGTTATCGAAATTCCCTGAATAGACACCTGATACTGAGCGCTTGAGTAAAAAAAACTTCCGGTCGGTCATTATTTGAGGAAATGATCGGGCACATTTATCATAAGCTATTAAGTATGTCAAGCAATCTACTTCGAAAGAGAAATGTCACCTTCGTAAAGACCCACTTAGGGTATGTGACTTCATTTTGTCATGAAGATGAATTCAGTATTTACTGAGAAATTAAAGCTGTATATCCACACTTTTAACCCATCCAGTGAAGTTTCTTTAACACACACACACACACACACACACACACCACACACACACACACACACACATAGAGCATACATGACCTCCTGTGTCCATTCAACTACACTTAGTGTACACACACACACACACACACACACACACACACACACACACACACACACACACACACAAAACACACACATATTCCAGCCTATACACGCCAAGTTGCCAGAGCGACACAAACTCCCACCCATTAGCGGCAGGATTCCAGAATAACCATGGCAACCGTCCCCCCACCCCACCCCCAGGGAGACGAGCAGCCCAAGTGAAAGGCTCCATTCAATTTCCACATCCCAGTACAGCACACACAAAAGGACACGCATTGCACGCACGGGCGCGCACACACACACACACACACACACACCCCCACACACACACACACACACACACACACACACACACACACTCACTGACAAGCGCACGCACGCACACCCACACGCACGCACACCCACACCCACGCACACACAAAAATGGACACATCCAATCTACTTGCTCTAACAGCCTCGGTCGCAGTCACTCCACTCCCACTCCCAGCCTCCCTCCCGCCTGCCGCCAGTGGGCTGAGTGGGAGCTTGTTAGAGAGGCCGCTCATTGCATCCTCTCACCAGTGTAACATTAATTACAACTCGCAGCTTTTCTATTTGACGCCCAATCGTCATCGGGATTAGCACAGTCTCACTGTACCTTGAGTGTGTATATATACAGTCAACTCAAGAGCGTGGCTTTGATGTATTTATTTAGTTTGGATTTTGTTGTGTGCTCACGCTCAGATTCCGTCAGTTCAGCCTGTTCCAGAAACCTGTTACACTTCTATTTTTTCTGGTTCGCATTAAATTCCTTCAAATGAATCCCTCGATGAACGCTGACACTACCTAGGAAGCCGGAAAATTGCCAAATGAATTTCTTCCCTCCATTGTGTTTCTGTTGTTTATTCAAACCGGTCTAATCCAAAAAATAAATAAAATGAAAAATTATGGCGTTGGAAGGCAGTTTGAAAGGGGGTTCCGTCATGGCTCTCATACGATATACAAAGGCCGAAAGTTGCCAGGTTGAGGAAACGTTTATACAGAACAATGAGATTTCATAGGCAGCATAAAACGGGCTTCCATTACAGCTTTGAGGTGAAAGATTGCCTGGTCAACATTCTCGTTCATTGTGTCAATGTTGCTTATTCAGAATAATGCCAAGAAATGAAGGTGGAGAAATTACATCGTTCTGAGGCTACGTGAAAGAGGCTTTCATTCGGTCTCTGATACTACCTCAAAAGCTGGACTATTGCTGGGTCATTTTTGTCCCTCCATTTAGTCTTGCAGAACTGCATCTTTAGTAAAGATGGAAAAATGAGAGCTTTTATAGAAAGTGTGTGATAGGTAAAACACTGGCAAGTCCACCTCTAGAGAATGAGACACGTGAACAAACAACAACCGATGAGAACGAGAGTAAGGGGACAGATTTGACACAAGAGGAGACTGAGGGCAGGAAATCTTTTTTTTTTTTTTTTAAATAAAGTCCAACCAAAGACCAAATCTGAAATCTTAAATCTTGGGGCGCTGATAGATTCCGACCTGAAAGCAGTCATATCAAATCAATCAAATCAAGACATTTTACCAGCTGAAGAATATACCCAGACTGAAGGGTTTCATACTCCAAGTGGACCATAAGTTTAACCATGCTTTTACCTCCAGTAGACTTGATTATTGTAACGCTCCCCTGACTGAACTCCCTCAAAAGAGCATCAAACAACTTCAGCTCTTTCAGAATAATGCAGCTCAGACTCTGACCAGAACAAAGATATCAAAATATATTATTCCAATCCTAATGAGATCTGCTAACTCAGGTTTCAAAGCATACACGGTGAAGCGGCATTTCAATGTGATGCAGCACACAAATGGAATACGTTGCCAACAGAAGTGAAGTCAGCTTCAAGTATACTTTCAATGTTTTCATCCATCCATCCATTTCCTCATGAGCTTATCCTCACAAGGGTCACGGGCGGGCTGGAGCCCATCCCAGGTGTCTTCCGGCAGTAGACGGGAGACACCCTGAACTGGTTACCAGCCAATCGCAGGGCACACATCGACGAACAACCATTTACACTAACAATCACGTCAACGGACAATTTCAAGTGTTCCATGAACCTGCCACCCATGTTTTGAGTTGCCTTGCCTACGAAAAGTGCTTGATCAAAAAAGCTGCCTTTCCTTGCCTTTAATGTTTGACAGGGTTGACACATTAAGATCATCATCAGGGGTTTAATAATTGTGGTCGCATTGTGTGTGGGCTGCTCCTTTAATCTCAGCAAAGAGAACCGCACACATCAAGATTCTGTCCCACCAATCTCAAAAATCTTCAGAGGAAAAACAACAACAGATACTTCCGGGTATGCGGCCATATTATCCGAGTTTTTCTAAAGATGACCGGAGGCGTGACTGTAGTGAGATGGCAAAGTCGTCAAGACAAGTCCTGTTTTGGAAAATAGTCCACGGCGCTCTTACCACCTGCCGACCCTCTGTTTAATATTTAAGATTGTCGGTCCGACTCGTTTCAGATCCTATTATTGGGACAAATCCACACTTAAAGCACCTCACACTTAAAAACACTTAAAACCCAAAGGATAATCTTAGAGGACAATTGTATCAGACCTAATAGCATCGGTCTAGGGACAAAATTGGAGTCAAAAACAGCTTTTTTTGTGTATACCCAGCCAAAGGCACAGGAACAATGTGAGCTACCATTAGTATGCGTGTCACGTCCAGCCATGTATTCTCAAATGTAAGAATAATTAAGAAATCAGCTACCAGCAATAGTTTTTATCGATTTGCATGGAACTCAGACTGGCCAAGCACATTTAGGAGAGCGGTCAGATGGAAGGACCGGTAGAAATCAGATCAGCGGATGTTCTACAGGGTGTGGCGCTTGACCACGCTGAACAAGGGAGCAATGGCTGGCAGTAATGGCGGACCGCCGTGGGCCGTAAGCGGACAGCTGTCTCCCCTCCCTGCTCGGGCGCTGTTGGATCAACACAATAACATCCAGTGTGTCCGTCCGCGCTCACTGAAACAGCTGGGTGGCTTAGCGAGGAAAAAAAAGAAAAGGCCAAAGGCTGTGGAAAAGGAATGCATATCGCAGACTCTTATCTTGGAGATTCCCCTCCTCCCCCCAAGTAAACCCAACGGCGAAGGTTCAGGGAGGTTGCGAAAATAAGAAAAATGAAAATGTTGCCATGTAGTTTTTCAGCGGTTGACGTCACGTCGTGCGTGAGTCACGCGTGTGCAGCCTCGCCCATCACATCACCCCCGCGGTCATGCGAAAAGGAAGTACACGCTGTATGATGTCAGCAGTTCTCATGAGGCCACGCCTCGCTTATGCGGTCATGTGACTGGGTCATCCGGGGTTTAACCTTGAACTAAAGCCTCTTTCACACAGAGATCCTGCAAACGCTTACACTCAGCAGCACCGCGTTGCTTCATACACAAGCATCGTTGTGCTTCTTTTGGCATTTATCTGCTTTTGCGACAGTGGCTTTCAAGACAACAGGGAGGGAGAAGCGAGTTTCACACTTGACACTTCTGTCGCGTCTTTCCAGGATCTCTTTACACGCTCACGCATTGTCCTGCATCTGTTACGTTTTGAACATCTTTCATCCAGACAGCTCAAGATCGGCAAAACAGTAACAGAAAACCCAGCACTGATCCACTTTCGCTTTTCAGACAGAACCCAGCATTTCCACAAATGTGTGAGCTTTCGTGGAGAAACATGGCATTTCAGTCTCAGATATTTTCATCTCGTCAGGGCCAAGGTCTGGATTGCTTTCAGCACAACAGGCCGGGAGAAGTGAGTGTCACATTCCCGACTTCTCCCACTTTTCCGATGCAGGTACAATCTTGCCTCTCTTCGGGCAGGTGCTTCCGTTACGACTTCAGAAGCCGTAATAATTTCCGGTCAGTTCTGTCCTTTCATTCCAAAGAGGGGGCCAGTTTGAAAGAGAGGACAATAAATGTTTTAAAATGTCAGCTTTTTACAGTCTGTATAAAAAGAGCTTGAGTTACTGCTGTCATCTCAAAATATTCCTGTGTCGATTTCGATCCTGCATTCACTGTTGAGGCCGTAAATGTCAAACAATCAGAATCATCAGAATAAAAAAAATAATAATTACACGGCTTTTGCAAGTTCCAGATAAAGCAACCTGGATCTTATGTTTGTGCTTCCATTGAATCGAGCGACACGTAGGAGGACGTCTGACTCATTCCCCGTCCGTCTGACCACCCCCTCTTTGGAGGCCGCCGGCATCTTCAGTGTCTCTCGCTAGTCTTCCTTCGCCTGTCTCGTGTCTGAGTCATAGCGGAGGTGATGTGAGGCCAGGTGATGAAGCTCAAAGGGCTCATGGGGCCTCGACTCTGCAGCTCTGATCGTTTAGATCGCCTGAGACTTCAGTCATAAGGGTCAAAGGATCTCCGGTTGCATCTCATTATGAATGCCCTCCCCTTGTTACTCAAGTGTTTGCATACAAGATTCTTTAGATTGAATGTGTAAATCCAGGATGCATTTATTGTATCGATATTGCGGATTATTTTCTGTATTGCAAGATTTTGCTGCGATGATTTTTCCACACGGACTATTGTCGGCTTGCAGGAAAAAGTCCATACAAGACAAATCATGTCCATAAAATAAGACAAAACGCAGGTACAACTGGATTAAATTATACAACAGAGAAGTAAATATTGTTAGCTAATTTAAAATAAACCACGATTGTGAATTAAAATCAACAACAAATCCTCCTAACTTGGTCTAGGATAGACACAGCCACGTTCAATTGTGCTGAAAGATTGATGCACGTTCAATTGTTTTAGTGAACAAAAAAAAACAAAATGAATACAAGCACATATTCACACATGACCTGATGTTTGTCTCTACTGACGTTGAGTCACTCATAGCAGCGTGGATAACGGTTTCGCCGGTTACAGTAACAACCAGCTGAGGCTACACTCTCATTCTTTGACTCTGATGTCCCTTCAACACTGAGGCACCACCACTTTTTTTTTTTTGAAGGCGTATATACATTCAGCCACAGGTAGAACATGAACAAAATAATACCTCACATGCATATATGTTGGTAATGTATGCATGAAGCTTTGAAAAATACTGACTACTTTATAAACAATAAAATGAATATTTGGTCATTACTTTGCATACTTTGTCTATCACAGTCAAGTAGCCTGGAACATCGCCCCCACGATAAATGAGAGCTCATTCGATTTCTCGAATTTATCTTTTTCAAAATTTCAATGGGTTCCGCATGATTTCTCGGAGCCATTCCGATGGAAATCTTTTTTGTGACGTTTATTTATTGAACATGTAAAAATGAGGAAAAGAACGTGAACTAATTCAACGTCATCGTTTGCAGCACAGCCAACCCCCGGAGTGCCAGCCATTTTAGAGGAAGTTCACCCATCTTCAAAGGCCCACAGAATATCACAGTGTTCTATGGCTATATAAACATGGAACCTACCAAAAGAAAGATTCGACTCTTCTTTTTCAGGAGAAAAAAAGTTTATTACTGCCATTTGTTATGCTTACTAATCTGCAGTGGAACACAGCCACATTTAACTGAAAATCCAGTTTCTGGGAAGAAAAAAAAAAAGAGAAATGCAGAGTTTTGTGAAAAGATGCATTTCCAGCAAAACTTCGTGTGACACATACATATATATCTGCTTTTATGAGAGCTCAAATATATATATTTGAATGGTTTTTTTATATCTTCTAAAAAAAACATTCTGAAACAATTATTTTGATGGAAAAAAAATGTGTTTTCTAGTATCGATCATTTTAACACATATTTAAAAATGTATGAATGTTGTGCTATATGCAGGCAAGTGAATATGGGTGTGCATGTATGCAGGTCTGTGTGTGTGTGTGTGTGTGTGTGTGTGTGTGTGTGTGTGTGTGTGTGTGTGTGTGTGCGCGCGTCTGTGTGCACCACACTTCCACCACTAGAAGCATTCTTTTTTCGGTGTGGTAGATAGAGCGATCTGGCTTGTGCAAGCGCACTTAACACAATACACAGCATCAACCCCTCAAAATGTTTTTTTTTTTGTTTGTTTGTTTTTTCAACAAACCGAGTGATAAATATGTTTTTGTTTTTTTAAACAAACCGAGTGCTAAAAGTCAGTGCCAAAAACGTTTGCAGGTCATTCGCTGACATCAGGGATTGTCCCAATCAACATGAGTGGTCACCGTCACAGCAATGGCATTTCTGAGGCGGGGCAAACCTGAGCAAACAGACAGTGGAATGAACCAATTGGCAAATAGCGGATGTGACGTCAGAAAAAACATCTTTTGAAATAAATGCTTTCAGTGCCGTCAGCTTCTGGGTTTTGAATGACGATGTGTTTCTGCCATCTAAAACTGTGTTTTGTGCTGAAAGAAAGAAACTATGGTCTCTCCGGCGCGTGATTTTGAATTTTATGAGGATGGACTCGCGCCACCAAAGAGTGACGTGACCCACGAAGAATACGTCACAGCAAATAAACGAATTTAATTGCACGGTTCAAGGGTCAAACTACTGAACATATGCACGTGTGTGAATGAGGTCTCAAGGGAGCCATATTCACTCTTTGGACCCAACGGAGCCCACCTGGGTCTCCCAGCCCTTCCAGCTGTTTTCCCTCCCGTTCCCGTACTTGTCTCCTCCCTCCGGGGGGAAACAAAAAAAACAAAAAACAACTCTCCATCTGCATCTATCACTCTGCTGCACATTTAACACGCACTTACTAATGCTGGGAAGCAAATGACGAACGAGCCTGTTCTACTCATAACAGTGGTTGTGGTCCACTAGAACAATGTTTTGGGAGTGCACCAGGAGTGGAGCAGATAAAATTTCCATATAAGGCACGAGGACACTCTTAAAGCTGCTTGGCTCTCTCACAGCTGGCTTACATCATCAACTTTTCCCCCGTTTGTTGCTACCGACCTCCAAAGCACCTTGTGACATATACGCACACAAATGTACTACATAATGTAGTTGGTACCTGAACATCTATAGAGTGAATGGTTTATTGATGGTCATACGTTCAAAAATGAAATACAGTACTGGAGTAAGTCAAAACGATGACGTGTGAGAAACTGAGCGTGAGCTGAGGCTGACAGCAGCTTTTGAGTTTGTGTGCTTGGTTTATAATCTCCCGGCATCCAACAAATGACTGAAACATGCAAAGGTTACTGAGGCTCTCCTTTCCCACATGTGAGGGTATTACCATCAGTAATTACCATATACACTGAGGCCTATTACCATCAGTAATTACCATATACACTGAGGCCACACATTCATGCTACAACGTATTCATAGATTTTTTATTTTTGGGGCGGGGTCGGCTATCCTCTGTTATTCTGCTGCAGAAAATTCACCTTTCACAATTTTTGTGCTCAGGTTAAGGCGCCATCTTCTGGAATTTTGGTATCAAACAACTCTGTTGAAGTTGTTTGAGGAATTTCATTTCGACAAAAAACATATTTTTGGCCATCCTGTGGCATCTTGGTGTCGAGGAACTATGTTGACTTGAGTTTCGTTCAGACAAAAAAAAAAAAAAGATTTTCTTCCAAGTTTCTATTTCAAAACCTTTTCAATGGGGGAGGCATCAATTACTTAATTCTCTTTACTTTGCCTTTTGCGGCAGGGCTCATTCCCAACTGCCTGTGAAAAGAATTTTTACTGTACTATTAAAAAAAAAAACAACAATAACAACAAGAAAAAAATTACTGCTTCATTTTCTTGAGTGAGCATCCCAACAAGACCCCAGATCAAGCAGGAGATGGATTGAGAGGGTGAGGATTTGGAATAAAAGAGCGTGAACAGAGCTGATAAGACGCTCGGCAGAGGAAGTGTCATTCGCAGTCAGTCCCCATTGGACCCCCCGCCGGCCCCCACTCCTCCACCCCGGTGTCCCGCTCTTCCCCTGCTCCAGGATGTACGCTCGTGTGGGAATACCCGAGGAATGTGGCCTCCTTTGTTTTTATTGTGTGATAGGCTGCCGGTTGGCGGTCATCTGGATGCGTGATGAGCTACGGGCTTGCAGAGTGTGACTGCAGACCACACTTTACCGGTTAGACCATCCTATCGCGAGCGGGAGGAGAAGGGTTCACGAACAGAGACCCTTGTTGGCAGTGGAATTCTGGTCAAAATACTGCATCCAATCCAGAGAGGAAGCTAAACATACATGCAATCTTCCAAAAAGAAGAGTGTTTCTCTTTCCAAGTAGCATCTCCCCCGAAGTAAATTCTAATCTTATGAAAACAGTCAAAATTCTGAAGAGAATAGTAAGATTTCCCTAAGATAAAAGTTTAGAAAATAATGTTGCGTTTACAACACGAGGGAAAGTCAACATTTATTAGGTTTAATCTAACAACAAAGTTTCAAGAAGTGCTGCAATTTCATGAAAAATAGGTGCATTTTTTTTTTAAACAAAACAGACATACCGGTAATATTACAATAACATGTCTTTGTAATGAGAATATAAGAAGATTGAGAAAATAAACATTTTATGGTAATGGTGTGATGTGCAATATAAATATTGATTTTTAAAATCTATTTAAAGTTATAATTTCAAAAAGAGAATAGTCATTGTTTTCCCAAGTTGCCATTCTCAGATCCAGTGCGCCATCAGACAACGCACGCGGGTAAAAGAATTAAATCCCGAATGAGCGGGCGATAATATGTTCGTGGAGCTCATGTAGCAAGGCCAGGGATAATGCACATTTTTTTATGGAGGAGGGGGCTGTTACTCATCAGCGCTACGGGGGGGCACATAGGACCGCACACTTCCGAACCAGTTGTATAACAAAAATGGCATTGCTGCAAAACAGATCAAGATTAATTCCAGGAACTTTTATGTGCATTATTTTGACAAAACTCAACTGTATTTTTTAAAATATTATCCTATCATATGTTTTCCAACACGACAATCAAATCCCCAACGAATAGGCTGGCTCACTCACCTGTGTGAACAGCAATTAAATTGGTCCTGGATCCGTGCATCACAAGCCACAATGCACAGTTGAAACACTTTTAGGCGTTAAATAAATCCATGTTTTGGGAGGACAACTTTTTTTAAATGCCCATGCACTTCAAACGAACTGTCATCGCTGCAGGGAAAAAAAAAACAATCACTGTTGTTTGCATACTTCTGAGATCGATGTTGTTGGACCATGACACACTCTTCTTCACAATTCTAGCCTGGGGGTTGGAGGCACTGATGAGCGATGTCTGCTTTCTTGTGGTTAACACTGGTATTACATCTTCCAATGGCTGAGCAACAGCGAAAATTTTATTTTCAGAAATTAATGGGGGGCCAGTCCGAGAGTAGGCGAAGGACCCTAATTGCCCATCACTGATCTAGCTGTTTTTGTCAATATATCTTTTTGTAAATATATTTTTAAATGTGATTATAGTTTACAAAATTAAAACAAGCAAACACTTGACCCTTATTTGGATTCACACCCCATCCTCCAGCCCCTTTAGAAGGACAATACACAAATTGATACATAGTTTTTTCTACACTGTTTGTCTATGTGTGCCCTGCCATTGGCTGGCATCCAGTTTGGGGGGGGCGGGGGGGGGGGGGGGGTGTACCCCGGCTCCTGGCCGAAGATGGCTGGGATAGGCTCCGGCACCCCCGCG
>CAAKHF010010821.1:11226-27858 GCA_901007745.1 Hippocampus kuda
TAATTTTCTAAATGCTTTTCATCATATATATATATATATATAGATAGATAGATAGATAGATAGATAGATAGATAGATTTTGGATTATGAACAAGATATGGAGCATATACCGTATGCTGTAGTTGCTGAAGCATGTCTGAATGTTGTATGCAGCTCAAAACTGTCCAGCTGAATTCACCATAAAATTATTCATTTCACCTTGACCTCATAATCAGTGTTACAAGATGAGATCAAGAGATTTTTGACTTTTTAGTTTGTATTAAGTATTTTGTGTTTCCCGGCAATGTTGGCTATGAAAAGGTACAGTTCCTCCATGTTTCTGGTGCCAAAGTGATCCTATTTTTCTTGCTCCTGACAGGAGACTGGACATGTGACATGTGCAATTTTAATGGACGGCGATGACATGCTGCAGAGAGTGACAGGACAACGTGGCAGAGTGAGTCATCGGCCAACTTCAAAAGCAAATACGTAAGTGTTGACATCACCTCATACGACAACTCCAGATTATCTTTCACCTCACTGCAACTGCACGTTACCATGAAAGCCTTATAGATTTGTGTCCTTTCAAGTGCATGTTCCAAACCAACAGGAGCATGAAAAGGCCCCAACAGGAAACGACAGATAACATTTTTGACACGCGCACAAACAATGGCAGAAAGTGCAGAAAGAAAATAGGGTGAAGGTCGATTTGAATGCTCGGCTGAAGCTCCGCCGCATGTACAACCGCGAACGTACTGTAGATCGGAAAGCAGGTTTGAAAATGTTGCAACGCAGCCTGAAAACAGAAGCTATCCATGTATTTATCTTTAGCTCTCCTCCAGCTGGCTAACATAAAAGCAATGACCACAGATGAAGCTGGCGAGATGTTACACAACCGTAAAGGTGAACCACGTAGTTCAACGTTTCGGACCTGCTAAAAAATGCATTCCCTAAATGAAGACAGCTTGAGAAGTCACATCATATGTGAGCGCTCAGTTTAATTTAAAACACACGAAAGCATGAAAAAACAGGCTCTCTTTTCTGGCTCATTTGGAATTTAGCTATCTGTCGGTGTAATCGTGGGCAGTGACAGTGCACCGTGAGTTGGCCACGGCAAGGAAAAATCTTCCACCTCGCAGCCACCAGGTGATCGCAATGTGGAGGACTGAGTACTGCAAATGAAGCCACGTTCCCTTGCTGGTTCTCAGTGTACGATATATTCTTGATCAATGTGTGCAAATGTGAAAATATGGCATTTAAAACACAGAAATGTTCGCATTTGCAGCGTGTGTGAAAGCTGACGTGTTTTTCGACATCCGACCGGTTTTGAGTGGGGTGTAGTAGCTTTCGATGGCAGCAGAAGCAGAGACACGCTCTGCGGCGTTGTGCTCAAAACAAAGCCTCGTTAAGCAAAAGACCCAAGGAAAACAACAAAGCGGCTTGCTACATGCAGATGTGAGTCTCAAAGGGAGAAATAAACAAGAGGATTTCTAAATGCCGTTGGCTTTGGTTCCTACCGACTGCTGTCAGGCTGCTGAATAAAAAATGAATAAAACAAATAATAAATTTATTTAAATAATATGACAAAAAAAAACTGTGAATTTGAATAGTACGGGGACTATTGTATTGTATTGTATAATGTTGCACTTAATTGAACTTATTGACCTTATCCATGTTTGTATTTACATTGCACTTAATTGAACTGTGTTTTTTTTTCTCTCTTGAACTTTTTCTCTTCTTTCTACCTAACAATCTTGCTGCTGAAGGCTGTAAATTTCCCCAGTGTGGGACAAATAAAGGATTATCTTATCTTATCTTATTTGTTAAAAAGCAAGAGCCACTTGAATGCCTTGAGGAAAATTGGAAACTGGGACCATCGCTATCATTGATTGGTTGGAAATAAACCACAAAGGAAAGGAATGATGGAGCCTGTCGGAGAAATGGTCGAAATATCAACTTTCCAATCCCTTGTTTTGATTTGGGTGAGGGAGCTTATAGTATCTAAATTGGCTTATAACCAGCTATCATTTTGCATCAAGTCGAACAGCTATGTAAAAAAAACCCTTTGGCACCGCAGTCAGCCATCCCGAGACACTGAATGGCACAAAAAAAACCCAAAAACCTGTTATAAAATGACATTTCTCACACATTCAAACGGCATTTTACTTTTTCCCCTGCAAGGCAGGCCAAGGGCCAAGAGACAAGGCGACAAATGTTTACCAAAGACATCTACCACAAAGTCAATGCTGCATTACGGCAAACTCGTCCCCATATTCATCGCTCATCACACCTCGTCACAGCAACCACTTACCGGCCTGGTTGGTGGTGATGTCTATCGACACGTGCTGCGACGGGTAAGGGCTCTTATTGCTGACGCCGTTGACGGCCTGTATCTCGAAGCTGTATAGTGTGTGCGCCAGCAGGTTGCTGATGAACACCCTGGTCTCGGTCAGACCCAGTTGACGAGGGACAAATTCCACATTGTCGTCACAGTGGGAACAGGCGCGCCGGTCGGCCTGGCACTTTTTGCACAAGATGTTGTACACCACGTCGCCGCGGCCGCCCGTTTCCCTCGGCGAGTGCCACTCCAGGATCACAGAGGTCTCGTTCACGATGGATATGACATTCCTTGGGCTGGATGGGACACCTGTAGAGACACATGGCACATGGAAGCTAAAGGCTGAGGAAGCCTGGATTTGTGTCAGGAACAATTCAATAAGTTGCCTTCAAAGGAATCTGAACATAAAAGATACGGTCGCAGAGGACAAATTGTATTTTGTGCAATTCTCCGCAATTGGGTCGATTTAGTCAGTGTAATGTGTTGTTGGCAACGGACAATTTTTTTTCTCCTTTTTTTCCCCTCTTTCTTCAGCACCATTGGAATGCTAATTTATTCCTCTCACACCCAGGGGGATCATACAGCGAAACGTTTGTGCCTATCAAACATTGGTTATTTAGCAAAATGCAGTGTTGCATGGAGTATTCTTATCCAAGTGGCTCTGGAGATTCACGCTCCCATTCACTCCCCAGGAGCAAAAACCTCCAAAATTATATTCATGGAAAAAATCACAGAACGATAAAAAAAAGTGCTGTGCTTGAGTGGCGCATTCAGATTCGGCTGCTTAAAAGCGTCTCGTCCGCCATCACCCGCATGGAGTACGGTTGTTTAAGAGTTCAAATGATGGCGTAGATTCTTGGCCGTGTGTGAGACTCCCTCCAGACGCTCGGTGATATCTTGGCCCCGAGATAGCACGCATGGCCATCGACACAAGAGCTGCGCAGCGCCAAAGCTGCTTATAGGTTCAGTAAGGGTTCCCCGGAGACCAGATTTGGAAGCTATTTATCCCTGTGAAGTCTGACCTTTATTTTGAAAGAAGTTGAACGAACCGACTTCTAACATACATAGTGGCGGAAAGTATATCAAGTACAGTGGCACCTCAACTTACGAAATCAATCGGTTTTGTAGGAAATTTCTTAACTAGAAAATTTTGTAAGTAGAGACGTGTTTTCCATGTAAATGCCTTAATCCGTTCCAAGCCCCAACAAATTCAGACATAAATGTTTTCTAAAGCATAAAAATACATCAAAATATGTAACTAATACATGTTACAATTAGATTATTGAATAATAAATGAGAGCTGTGCATAATGTAAAAAACAAAGAATAGATAAAAGAATAAAAATGAGGGTCATTTAATTTGTTGTGTTCAGGAAACTCGGTGCTGCGACAAGCAGGGCATACTGTATTTTTACCTTTCGTATCTTGAAATATCTTTCGTAAAAAGAGGCAATATTTTCCTGTATTATACCGGTATCACATTCTATCTACTACTTATTACCAAACATAATCTCGTTACTTCAAGCATCCAAAATTATTTGTTCGAGTGTCAGAAATGAACCACTGCCACTGATTCGGTGTCTTGCCACTGACACGACCAAGAAGGTCTTCAGCCTTTTCAGCATATGTTGTTGACACTGACACGATTAATCATAGTCCGCAAAGCTTTGTGCGATTGTCCTCTGGAGCTGGAACCAAGTGGGTCCTCGGCTCACTGCCCCAGCAATGCGATGTCGGTGACAGGAAGAGCGCGACCCTATTGGTGTGATTATTACAGTGTGGCGGAGAGGACAACATCTCCACATACCTGCTGAAATGGATCATAATTGGCTAGTGTACGGGGAGGACCGCAATCTGCCATATTTTCGAACAAATGTTGCTATGCGTTTATGCTATTGACACGGTTGCGTATGTAGGGGCACATCTCTCAAAGACACAGGGAATTGACATCTGTCCGTGTGGAACAGGCACGTGACGTGAACACATCCGCCTGAGCCAGCGTGCTCTCATGTTCCGTCTCCATCTGCGTGATGAATACACCCGTTGGAAACATAACTGTGACTTATGTCATCCATTCCAGAGGGTGATACAGGCCCCTCACCCTGTTGTCTTGGCTCCAGCTGAGCTACATGTGCCGGAATGACGTTTGAAATCAGATGTGACTGCCACTTATCCAGCGATTTGCAGGCCATTAGGACAGCGAGCCCATGGCAGTTTTAATTGGCCGTAGGATTTAATTTGTAGGGAATGTTCCTTGCGGGCTCTCAGCTGGTCTTCATTTGGCCATGTCAGTCACAATTGTTTATGCACAGAGACACACTTCTTTCATTCATCCAGTATTTCAGGGGAGGGATATCATCATATCCAGGCAGACTTTAATTTAATCATTAAATCAGACGGATCAGTGCAACCAGTAAGTTCAGATGCTCCAGGGCAGTGAGTGGGTGTATTCCAGTGCAAATGTGTTTTTTTTCTCCTTCCATTCGGGTAATTTGATTATGCACAAAAGGCACTTTTTCTTTCCCTATTAAAACACTGACTCTAGTGTTGTTAGAAACGAAACAAGCAGACATTTTGCAACTTATCTCAAAATCCCCCCCAAATGCGTGTGAGGTTACTTCATTGCAGACTGAATTGTCCAGATGTGTTAATAGTTGTTCTTTTGACTGGTAAACGTTCCAGGGTCTACTCCACTTTTTACCTAATTTGACTAATTGCCTCGCTGTTTGACACTAAATAGTAAGATATTGTTTACAATCGGCATTGTCCGTTTGTATGAAAATTTAAATTTCAAAATGTCTTAAGGCTTAGGTACCGTGAAAATGCTGACCTTCTGTGCCTGTGCCAATAGATGGAGAGGTCCTGTGGGTTCTCTGTAAGATCTGGTGTGTTACGAGCTGTCCATGTCGTGTAAAAAGGGTTTCGCAGAGGCTGTAAAAGCCAACAACGTAGTTCCTTTCCCTGGATGCTATTATGTCGCGTGCCCCTGTGTCTAAAACGAACCCTTAACAATGTTTACTCATCTCTCCCTTGGAAAGACAGGGGCCTTATGTTTCTGCACTTTTAAACCCTTTGTTTTTGTGTTGTTGAAACAGGCTGAAGGGAGCCACAGAAGGTCCCTGTGCGCAGATACCTATCATCAGCCAGAGTAGTCCGAAAGGAGCACTGAACATTTTGTGTGGGTTGGTGAAATACAGCATGTGATTAGGACTAATATTTCGTGGGGGTGTGAGAGACAGAGATGGGGGCGTTGGTGGTCTGCTGACACTCTGCACTTAGGCTCACCAGCCACAACATCAGCTTTACCTGCAGAACAGGAAGAGATTTGGGTTCTATACTTTTTTTTTCCTTTTGCAGGAAAAGCTGCCTTTAGATCCTTACGTTTCGCTACGCAAACCGTTTCAGTATAGATGAGGAAACTTTGTTGTGCTTCCTGTATTTTCCTCATTAGCCCTTCCTTGAAAATCCTCCCATGATTTTTTTTCTTGTATGATTCCATGCAGCACAGTGCTTCATTTCTGCATCTATTCTCCCTTATGACCCAATCAGCATTGGTTCTGATGTCTGACTCGCCTAAGCTAACACTGGGCTTGTCACACCTCCTCTTACTCGCAGGTCAAAGGGGAAAAAAAAATAAATAAATCAATCCACAGGCCCACGGAAAATGTTGACTGATTACAGCATTCTCACATTTTCTCTCTTCCAAATGGAGGCGTGGGGAGGGAGGGCGATGTCTGACGAGAGCATCCAAGTTAGCTGCGAGGAAGTTGGTGTGTGTGAGAGACGTAAGACTTGCTGCCGCCACAATTCTCTTCGGGCTAGGCTGGATCAGCAGAAGATGGCAGATTGGGATGGTGAAGAGATGAGATCGTTTGGCCTATCCCTGGGGAAGCAGGATGAATCGGAGGGGGCGATGACATGAAGCTCCCCGCTGACAGAGCCAGACGCTGGACTATCCATCAGCGAGCTAATCAGAGCGATCTGGAGCACATGGGGACCAGGTCCTCTGATGCAGGCTTGCAAAAAAGCGCGAGAGCGTCTGCTGCCAACGGAACGGCCTGATTTACGCTACGCAGTTGCTCTTATCAGGCCCGACTGCGTTGAAGAGATTCTTACGGGGAGGATCTCGATGCCTACCCCCTGCTGAGATCGAGGGAAGCCGGAGCATCAAGCCAAGCTTCTACTTTGTAGTCAGAGAAGCGGTGTGTATGCTGTTGCAAAAGGATCCTTCCACCTAAGTCTGAGGAGGAATCGCAACAATCTTTTTGGTGCTCAAAGGGGCAGTTGACATTTTAAAGCATTCCTCCCACGAGTCCCTCCCCTCCAAATACACTGAAAGAAACTACTGTGAAATGAGTATTTGATTGTTCCTTTAATTTGAGATCGTTTTTGTAACATAACACCAATGATGACATGTTAATTGGGTGAGTTTGGGAACATCCGCAAGACAGTCCGAGCCAGTAGATTGGCAGCTTTCGCCCTGGGATGGAGTAGCCTAAGTGTTTTACTCCAGTCTCCCATGGCTGTGTCATGACCACCCAAGTGGAGAAATGCAGCGACTCAGATAAGTGGCCAATGTGTCTTTACTATCTCCGTTGGAATGATAAGTAAAGTCACCCCATCCTTGTCTAGTTCTCGAAGCCAGGAAGCACGACTGAGCCTACCTGGTCTCGGTCTCTAGATGTGAGTATTCGGAGCGCAAACGCATTCTCAGTCAGACATCGGTTGTCACCAGAAGAGTGACAGTAACTGCCACTGCAGGTGAATCTCTCATACCAGCTACAGGTTAAGGACCAAAGAATTATTGAATTACAACATTTGCAATCTATGGATACAATTCCCTGATGACGAATAACCAAATATGTTGTTGCGACTTTCCGGCTTGCCCCATCAGGGGGCGCCACAGCGCATCAGTCGCATGATTTGTTTGCAACGGTTTGGACGTGAGATACATTTAGTGAAACAACCCACCCATCTATTATCCGGTCGGGTCTGGCTGTGGCTGGTTTATGGGGGCACTGGCCAGGAATCAATACATCTGCACAAAAGGCAACAGCATGTAACACTCCACCACCTGGCTTATAATCATATATAATCGACCATAAAAGCAAGTGTGATCTTGGAGTTGTGCCGATAAATGAACACAAAAGACACAATTAAAGGAATTGAGAGATGCGGTGGACTTGAAAAGAGCAAGAGAGGCCACATTTAGAAATCCGAACAAACTAGACTGCAACAAACTCCACTTGGGACCTCTTGGAAAGATGGCTTGGGCGAGAGCTGAGGGCCTCAAGGTACAGGCAGATGGCGTACTCGATGGAGCAACCGCTAATTCACCAGAGAGGTGTTGCGTGCCGTGCCAAGGGAGGCCAGACACGATGAGAGAAACTCCAAAGCCGAAAGGTGTGGATGAATTCATTGGGGAGCGGTTGGAATAGCCAAGCAGACAGCTGTGCTGCAGTGGGGCTCCTCCACAGCCTCAAGGCATTTATTTTAAGAGATTGAAAAAAACCAAAACAAAACAGGTTTTTACGCCCATTAGATTCACTAGTAGATAGCAATTACAAAAAGTCCCATTAGCCATGACTGTATCATAAAAACTTTCAAATACAAAAATCATACTATTAACCTGCTGTGAGAGGAGCAGCAGAGAGGTAAATACAGTTTTTCCAGTTATCAGAGTGCTCTGCAGTGCGCGTATGTGTGGCAACAGGGACGGCAGGAAGTCTCAGCAGAACAATTTTTTTATTTTTTTAACTGTTATAACTCAACAACGAGGCTGCGAGAGTCTTTATTGGATTGGCAACAGACAGGGACGATGTTGCTTCACGGCATCTGCCCGAGTAATTGGGACTTGAGGGTATGACAGCAGACAGACAGAAAAAGAAAGAAACTGTGACCTCACTCAATCAAAGTGAGTGTCAAAACAGTTGAAGTCAACCAAGATCAATCATTTCGGGAATTGAAAGTACTTTGTTTGAAAATGTCCAGAGAAAAAAATTGTGTAAAATGGACTTTGACTTGCTTCCATCCGCGATTACAAGAGGACGGCTAATTTGTGTCACACGGCTAACTTGTGTTGCACGGCTAGCTTGTGTCACACGGCTAATTATTGTCACACGGCCAGCTTGTGTCACACGACTAATTTGTGTCACACGGCTAACTTGTGTCACCTCAGTTCAGGAACCACTGAAGGTATGTGATTCATGTTTTACTTTTGCTTTATTTTGGGGCTTTTTTTGTGGAGGGGGGCACTGTTTGCAAAGCTATCAAATAGCTAATAGCATCGTGCCTGTTAGCACTGCTTCGACTGTCGTAGTTACAACGGAAATTCCTCACTTTGCTAGTTATGAGTAGAAGACAAGATACAAGTGTAGCATGTAGGGCTATGTTATATTTTACTTAAAGATAACATTTCTACAGTTAAAAAAAATTCTAAAACCACATGTTTCTACTACTTTTCACCAACCTAGGATATGTAATGTGGTGGAGATCTCCATCCATCAATGTGCCGTCTTTACCATGTCACGCATTTGTCTTGTGTCGTAGAGCTCCAGACCCCGCGACACAGCATTTCTAATTTTCTTCACATTGTTGACAGCACAACCAAATTTCTTCAAATTTCCAACCAAATTTCTTGCTGCTCTCCTCTCTGTGAAATAACGTTGCCACCAACTTTCGTTCGGATGCGGCGTCGGTTGTCATCGTGCGCTGCAGCCTAAATTGAGCATTTTTCAATTTGGCTGCCTGACGTTTTTTTTTTTTTTTTTCTATTTAGGGGCATTTGTCATTGTGACGCCAAAGCACGGCGTTTCGTCATCGCATGGCGGTAGCACATAAACAAAGAATGGCTTGATTGATTGCGCACCGCACTATGCTAAGTGCAGTGTGAAAGTGTGGCCTTAGGACTCCAGCATCACCATACGCATACATCTTGTCTGTTTAATAAAGAAAAAAGAAACAAAAAATGTTTTTGTGACATTTTGATCCATCGACAGATTATTATATCATTACATTGGCATAGCTTCAAAACTGAAAACAAAAACAGCATCCTAGAGAGGAAAGAATCATGCTCGGAGGTTTCACTCTATAGTGAGTTGAGGTCAACTCGAGCAACACATCAACTTCCATGACGTTATGTCATATTGATGTGAAAACTAAAGTGCTTCGATGCATACGCCCCATTACAGCCTGCACACTGTCAGAACGTTTATGTCATATCGCGTACTTACTGGTGCAGGGTTGGTCTGGCTGATCAGCGTCACCACGGTAGTAACCATTGCGACAGACGCAGATGGTGGCGGCCTCAGCGGTTGAGCGGCTGTTCGGAGGGCACTGAAGACACAGCCCGGGACCCTGGGTTGACTTGAAGGTACCCGGTGGGCATGCTGGGAAAAGAAACACAACATTAACCTGAATGAAAATAGACTGAGACAGACAGAAGACCAGATTGAAAGTGAGTGAATTCTGTGGAAGTGGATCGAGTTATGCATAACTCTTGAGAGGCCATATTTTCTGCCACTTACAGTCTCCGAACACAGCATTCAAGAGAGATTTGGGAGAAAAAAAAAGGTGTTCTCATGAGCACTGAGTCACGCTAAATCACTATTTTGTTTGACATTGACAACTATCTGGCCACTTTTATGGTGAGTAAGTGGAATAAAATATACGATGCAATTTCCTGTGAGCACAATAAGGTCTCTTATGCCGTCTATTTAGAAAACAGACAGATGTAAATTGACAACGCGTCCCATGTTTAAAGCCTGGTCATGTATTTTTTTTTTTTCTTTTGACATGCAAAAACCAATAGACTGCACTAAAAGCACCGTGAAACCAAGCTGACAGCTAGCTGGAGTCAGACTTTGCACCTTGTAATCACACATTGCGGTACATTCTAAGAGAAGGTTGACGGATTGTTTTGTACTTTTTCTTTTTCTCAAAGCCATCAAGCCAATGGCAAAAAAACAAAGTCCAGAAGCCAAAAAGTGAGGTAGTCACTGTTTCATAATCAGATTTGCATCGACTTGTGGCAGTGACATTGCTTTGTTTGCACAATGACTATTAGATTATGAGTGGGCTCCCGCGGGACCACTGTACGTTCCGGTGGTGGCCCCGTTGTCAGTCAGCCGTGGTTAGCTTTAAAGAACGCATTAGGCCTTAATTCGAAAAGGCCACCGTGGAGGACAAAGATTATGGTGGATGATATGAGCGCTGGAATCGAGGTAATAACCTCATTTGTTTACCATCACATCCCAAAAGAATGCAAAGCAGTTGACGGGCAAAGCACAGAAGGATTTACCGACTGTAATAACCGCGATAAATGTTTAATGGTTCCGCCGCCTTCCTGACGCCGGAGGACGCAATGACGTTGCAACACCTCATGAGGGGGATTGTAAAAAATGAATGAATCTCACATCTTACTGATCCCCCCACCCCCATTTCGTGAATTTGCAACATCGAGGACTTTACAAATTAAAGTTTTAATACCGCCTATAAGAGGAAGTCAGACGCTATTAAAATCAAAGCAAAATGCATGCGAGTGATGCACTCACACAACCAATATTGAATCTGTTAAAAGGGGAATATGCTATTTAAAAAATATCATTATGACTTAACAGTATTGACATGACGTGATCTGCATATTAATTCATTCATCCATTTGTTCATCCTGAGGCAATTGAGAACATCTGCATTTGCAATGGCGTCCTGTCAGCAGACAACAAAGTAAAAGAAAGAAAATTAGAAGCAAAAATACATTTAGAAAAAAACACCCAAATAAAACTAAGACAATATACCAGTGGTGCACCGATACAAAAGACAGTACATGCCATTGCAGAGTTGCAGGTTGAATAAATGGTCCTAAACGGGTGCAGCGACCATGTGGAGTAGACTTCAATAACTTTTAAATGATGATCTTGGAATGCATGCGGTGAGTTATTACTTTTTGCACAGAGCGTTGCAGTCGTTTGGGGCAGAAAATTGAAAAGTAGATGAACCAAAAGTAGAACAGACTTTGGGAACAAAGAGGCTGAAAAAAAAAAACCTGCAGGTTGGTAAGGGAGTGAATTTTTAAAGCTAAATATGGACCAGTGACTGCTAGCGAAGAGAGAGCTACTTAACCAGGTAGTTCAGTTCATAGTGCTGGTTGACGCAACCTGTTACCTTTGTTACCCAAATGTTCAAATTCAGGATTGCATCCTCCCAAGGCCACATTTTCGGTGGTTTCGCTCGTGGTTTCCAAATTCTAAAAGGACCATTCACAGGCTGGGTCTTTCGACGCCTTTCAAGCGTCCTCCTCGTGTAACCTCCGTGGACCACATAAACCGTGACGAGTTTGGATGGTTAAATGTGACTTGGGACACTACACGCGCTTGACGGAAGTGACGTCATGCTACCGAAAACCCGGCCAGTGAATTTGAACACCCTATGTTGTTGTCATACCAGAACAAGAACAACTTCCTGTTTATGTGTCTAAGAATCATGGGAAATGTAGCCTAATGCCGCGGTTGCCGGTGAGACGCAGTGCAAGCAAAGCTTTTCTGGCATCACAATTACAATGTTACAATGTGGGACCGGACGGGCGCGAGGAAAACAACAGAGTCAGCTTCCGATAGCTGCCAGAACCGAGTGAAAAAGGTTGAATAGTGAGTGCATTGACTTGTTTTTAGTCGTCCAACTGTCAACCAAGACAACATTTAGCATGAGGCAAAAACACAACCACCAGTCACCAGATTGACTAGCGATGTTTTGGGGGGGTCATCACCTCCTCTGCTCGAAGCAATCCCCGTGCACGGCGAACAAAAGCTAGCGAGAGACATGACGCTAATCCAAATTTCGTGTTGTGACCCTCGCATAATAACGCTAAATCTATCAAATAAGCATACAATACAAACAGAAAAAACTATTTAACATACAATGCTTCTCAAACATAACACGTCTTCTAATCCTGAGCAGCATATGTTTGAAAATATTTTCAAATACCCCCCTTCATTGATATTGATCACATTAGAGGCACAAGATAGGGTTAGAGTGATGGCTTTTTTTTATTTATTTTTTTTACACAGATCATATTGATCATGAATATTGTGTGAAGCCATCTCAGCGCAGTAAATGTAATTGTATCAAACACGATTGCATGCATGCTTCATTAAAAATGCAATGACAGGCCGATCAATTTTTCTGTCAAAAATGGTCGAGCAGAACCCAGCTATCCTTTTCTCTTCAAGCACTATGTTTGACGTGCTTCTGGTGTAGGATGCTGAGAGCGAATGAAGAAGCTGAGTGAAGGAGAAAGAGGAGGCCTAGACTCCCACACACACACACACACACACACACACACACACACACACACACACACACACACACACACACACACACACACACACACACACACACACACACACAATCCAGAAAAAGATGTGTTTAAAAACATCGCTAACCTCCTCCACACACGCTAGACTTTCACATAAGGCGTTTACCTAAACACCTGCCCTTCGCTAAAACACATTCACGTGTCCATAAATAAGCTCCCCGAGGAAATCAACAGCATAAATGTCACATTTTTACAACCGACTCCTTCAGCCCTGAAGGCAGAACAAAGTCATCTTTTGCAAAAAACAAAAGTCACTTCTTCACCGCAGCTCCACACCATGAGTTCATGAAAAGTTATTGAAACATAAACATAAATAATGTCTTTGGAGGCGAGGGAATCTCGGGTGTAGAAACAGCAACAAATCATCACTTAATGACGTTTGGTGCATTGCTAAACATAAGTCATGACTGTGAAGACTAGAAATATGGTAAGTAAAACATCAGGCGCACAGTGGAGGTGTGCGTGTGTGTGTGTTCAAGCCCACCGGGTGCCCACGCCGTCCATCACTGGCGATCATTTCCACAAGCGATTGCACATGTGACCATGGAATGACTCTGGAAAATCACAACACCACCAAAGCAGTTACGTCGGTGGAGAAAGTAGGGATCAAAGAACCCCCCACTTAAATTAATTAACATTGTAAAGCTTTTTTTTTTATCACACTTCATTTGTCAGTTTTTTTTAGATATTAGACGACAGACACTTTTTTTTTGTCTTGAGTTGCAAGCCAAAGGTTGGATGACTAGCATGAAATGGTGGCAACGTGCTTGAAGGTGTATAATACCACTTACAGTTCACAGTAAAAGTAAAAACGGGAGGATTACAGTATATATCATGTATTTAATCAAAACCGCATGTGTACCTTTTACCAAGGTCTATAAGATCAATGCTAACACATAAGGCTAAACGACAAGTTAATGAAAATAGCATTGATGTTACGGTACTTAAAAACCTTAAAACAACTTCTATTTGACCATGAGTGGTAGCGATGCATGCTGACAGCCTACATAGCAAGACTTATGGGCATATATTCTTTATCCTCTGCAAAAAAGCAACTTCTGTGTTCATTGTTAAAGCTACATGTAGTATGTATTATACAGCACCCTGGCTGTACACATCAGAAAAATCAGCACAATCCCCATTCAATTATCATGATACACGATGCAATATAATGATTATCATGGCAATACATATATTGGATTCATTTAAGTTCTGTTCAAGAAGAATAGTCCTTTGTTTGACATTCTGATCAGCGTCTGATATGTTCATTGTTCCATACCTGTGATTGCCAATCAATCCGTCTCATCCTCCGGAATGGCCTCCTTTTGCGTGATGGGGACAACAGCAGTTCCTAACAAGCCCCGCCTCACAATGTAGGGGCACGAAGGTCCAGTGGGGATGTCTGCAAAACCTGCACAAGTCAAACCAGGCATGAGTAATCAATTAGTTGAGGAGCTAAAAAAGGGAGGAGTCCATTTCAAGATGTCAAATGTGTTATTTCTCCAATCGATCGATCCATCCATTCTCCATATTGCTCATCCCAGCTGACTTAGACAAAGCAATAAAAGTGCTGTTATTGCATCCTGTGGCATATTGGTAACAAGAAATTATGTTGAAATGAGCCAAGGAGCATAGTTTCGACAAAAGTGGTGCTTTGCCACCATCTTGTGGCCTTTCAGTGCAAAGGAACTATGTTGAAGTGAGATAAGTAGCTTAATTTAGACAAAAGAATGGCTTTGTCACCATTTTGTGCCATGTTAGGTTCAATGACCGATGCTGAAGGGAGCTTCATTTGGATAAAAAGTTGTACTTTGTTGCCATCTTGTGGCACAGTGGCAAAGAACTATGTTGATATGAGTTGAGAAGCTTCAGTTCACAAAATTAGTGCTTTGCTACCATCTTGCATTTTAGTGTGAAGAAACTATTTTGACGTGAGCTAGAGATTTATTTAGACAACGAAGCTTTGGTGCCAGGTCACAATGTTAAAGTAAGTCAAGTATATTAGTTTAGACGAAAGTAGGGCTTTGCCACCATCTTGTGGCACCTAGGTGCCAAGGGAAGCCGTTAATGTGAGACGAGTGGCTTAATTTAGACAAAAGTAGTACGTTGCCACCATTTCCTGGCATATGTGTGCAAAGTTCGCGATGTGCAACTATGCCGAAATGAGTTGAGTAGCTTCAATTCGTCAAAATGTAATGCTTTGTTTGCGGCATCTACAGCCATTAATCTTTTTTGGGAAGCATTAATTATGGGTGGAATTTTGCTATTTGCTTTACTTTGTGCTACAATTTTAAGTCTCGTTTTTTGGACTGTGGGAGGAAGCTGAAGTGTTCAGAGAAAACCCACACAAGCACGGTCAGAATACAAAAGGTCAGTGATGAATTTGAACCCCGAACTTCAGGACTGTGAGACAGACATGTGAACCATTCTTATACGGTGCTGCTTGTTTTTTTTTTGTTTTTTTCCCCCCTTCCCAGCTGCAGGTTATATATAGACAAAATCGTACCTTTCATGACAACTTCCGGGAGACCGTAGGGTTCATATTCGGTGTCGTCAAAAGCGGCAGACAGCTGCGTCCTGTTTCGCCGTATGCGCTCCGCCAGACGCACGGGGTCGGCCGGGATGGGGAAGGAAGAGGAAAAGAGCATTTTGTCACCCGTCTTTTGCCCCGCAGATGGCGCAGCTTGAGGTACGTGAGGGGAAGCGTCGTCTAACTCTTCCTCCTCGGTCTCGGTCCCAGTATCAGTCTGCGTGTGCACGCAGTGGCACTCAGGTGCGGACTCAGTGCCACCAGGGCACAGCTGCTCAGTTTGAGTGCTGACACTTATGGCCGGGCAGTCGGTGCTTATGCTCAAGTGTTTGGTCGCTGTCCAGCCACTTAAGTCGACATCGGAAGTTTGCGCAGAGACTTTGCTGACGTGTTTCTGAGCCGTTTGTTGATCGGACAGCTTGTGTGAGCTTGAACACGGTTCTGACGGCTTTGGATCCTTTTCTGATGGCTGAATCACAAGAGAATGCTGGCATTGAAATCACTTGTTTTGTTTTCATCAGAGGCTAGCAGGATAGATGACACATTTCGCTGAGAACATTTCTTAAATCAGGGGTGGGCAAACGATTGTGCTGAAGGGACACAATTCACTTTTTTTTTTTTTAATGGACATCAGATAAAGGGGAGGGGGGGTTAAAATGTATCAGCAAAATAGTTCATTGGAGCATTGCTTAAAATCAATTCCATGACAAATACAATTGAACAAAATGTACAGTGAAACTCCTCTAGAACGAAACCTACATGGGCGAAAATACCCCCTTATGTGAAAAAATCTTCATGCATTAACACAATTCCCATTCTCCTGCCCCCCATACGACGAAAAAACCCCTGTTGCGTTATACGAAATCCTTTTCTCTGCTCCAGCCTCGCAAAGACATTCACTACAACGAAGTTTTATCCAACAGCGACCTCTACTAGTTCGTTCGGAAACGGCAACAGCAAACACCACACTCGTTTACATAGTGAACAATGTTTATTTCGGTCACAGCTGCGAGTTTCCTGGACTCAACAAACTCATAGCTGCTCTGCCATTGCCAAGAGGGACCTCACTGTCTATGTTTGTTCATACTGAAGCTAGCGGATCCGTAGCATCCGATTAGCTGCTCAGAGTAAATTGCTTATGGCTCGACGGACATTCAAATAAACGAACGTTTCCTCGAATGCTTTACTTGTTATCATGCTAAAAACAGCCGCGGGACGCTTCATAGTCATCGATGGTCATAGTTAGCTCTCGAAGGCTAAAAACCTTACGCTAACCGGAGCGCTTCTCTCTCATTAGCGCTCCAGTAGAAAAGGCTCAACCTTCGTGAGCTATCGCGAGACATTCGTGTTGATGCCTGTAAGTATCGCGATATTTCAGCACCTGCCAGTTCCGGGTTTGCATCCTGACCAAAGTC
>CAAKHF010010823.1:20717-31955 GCA_901007745.1 Hippocampus kuda
CACACACACACACACACACACACACACACACACACACACACACACACACTCACACACTCACACAAACACACACACACACACTCACACTCTCACACACACACACACACACACACTCTCACACACACTCTCACACACACACTCACTCACACTCACACACACACACACACACACTCACACACACTCACATACACACACACACACACACACACACACATACTCACACACACACATACACACATACTCACACACACACACACACACACACACACACACACACACACACACACACACACACACACACACACACACACACACACACACACACACGCTTGGAGCTCAGTGTCCCCGAGGGGGCCTCTGCCAGCCACTGCTTCATTACCCAATCTCCTTACCTGCTCGTTTTTTTTTAAGGTTTCACCACGCCCACCGACTTTGAACCCGCTGCCAGTTTGAGGTGTTATAAATATATCCGGCGAGGGTGGAGGTGGCGGGTGGAGAACGCAGAGATAATACAGTGGGAAGGAAAACAGAAAGGGGAATCTATTTGTGTGCGAGGAAATGAAAGAAAGCGGGCGAGGCGGTCCAAGGCTGCGGAGATGCATTTACATTTTCGTCTGTGCACGGCTATAAATATGCATTGTATTCAAAATGGTTGTTTTCTTCGAAGAGGGGGTTTACACACCAAAACATCCGTCAACTGCCTGTCTTTTGAGATACTCCAAAATGAATGAAAGTACTGGGATAGTAACCAGCCATTTTTGGGGAAATTTAAAAAAAAAAAAAAAGAACTCCGATTCTATTGAAATTGGGGCGTTTTGCAGAACATCATTAAAAAACAAAATTGAAAAAAATATACAACAATCCAACAACAATGAACCTTATTTTAAAATGTTTTGATGTATTTTTACCATCACAGTTTGTTGCAGTGGGGAATATATTGAAACAGATATAAAATCTTTGAAATCAAATATTCTAAAATTCAAATTTTGACCTTATTTGAAGCCGATGTCAGTGAAATCAGGTCACAAACGAAATTGTACGCATTTACCTTTGTGACCTTTTGCTCACTCAGATGTATCTTATACAACTATTTTCACCCATCATCTTAAAAAAATGGAATAAAAATCCAGAATTTCAATCGTGAGGCTACATAAGGCTGCACGCCCATCGCAGACTGTGGAAGAGTTTTTACGAGTTTCACAAAACAGTTTCACGTTCAAGATTGTGATTTGATTTGCCATGCGTAAAAATATCAGCCGATCATGGGGGACAGTCCAACGGTATTTGATTTGTGACCATATTTGGACAGATGCGGTAGTGATAATGAGGATATTTCTGGAAAAAACAACATTGTTTTTTATTCTTTTGTGCTGTGAGACCGCCATTTCCGAATGATGAGAAGAGGATTCCCACACCCTCTGACGACGCTGGCGTCGATGCTATTTTTAGCTGGTGTGTGTGGGCAAAAGTTTTTTTTTTTTTCCCCGCTCGCGTGGGCACATTTGTCAGCGCTTTGATGAAATATAACCAGAGCTTATCCTGACGGACTCCTATCGGGGATGTTAAATCATTCCATGTGTGAGGTTTGCTCAGCATGTATATGTTCTTGTTAATTTTTTTTTTAAAATATTTTAATTTTAATTTTTTTTTAATTGCTATTTTAATTTTAATTTTACTTTGTTAATAATTAAATTTTCCGGTCAAATTCTTTTTTTTTCCATACCAACACACATTTCTTGTTGTTCACAAGACAGGCAGTCTTGTGAACACCATTTTGAAAAAGAAAAAAATATTTGTGTGATAAAGTGTTCAGGGATAAATGGGCGTGAGGCTGCTAGTAGACTAGTTGACGATGTACTAGTAGAGTGGAAGCAGAACCAACCATAAAGGAGCAACATCCAATTCCCATGCGCAGTTCCTGGAACGCAGCGCAAATCCATCTCGCTCGCAGAGAATGTTCCAAACACCCCCGTCGCAACCTTAATGATACTCTCTCGGCTCCCAAAGATTCATTTCGGCGTCGGCATCCGCTGCATATTAATAGAAAAGAACAGAACTGCAAGGCCACCGGCTTGAAAGGAGCTCCCGCCTTCTTTTTTTATTTTTTTATGCAGTTGCACAGGAAAGGACGGAAGGTGCCCTGACAGAATGAGGAGGGGAAAAAAAATTGATTTCATCGTGTGAAATTTTCACCACTGAGCGATGAAGCGAGAAGAAAACCCACGTCGTGTTTTTTTTTTTTTTTGAGGGGGGGGGGGTTGATGTGTTGGTTCGCGCTTGGTTACCCGCTTCGAATTTGAAACGCTTACCGGGATTTAAAACTCGAACCTCGGCTTGTAAACTTTACGTAATTTAACAGCTGGACGTGAAACTCGAACCCTGGTTTGAAACCCTGATTCGAAACATTTACCCCATCTTGAGACTGTAATTCGAAACCCGAACTTTGGCCTCAACGAAAATTTGAACCCCGAACCGCGCATAACATCACCCATTTTTGGCTCTAAACGGCGTCTTTTGTTTGACAAGATGGCCTCCCGGCTAAACAGTAAGTGAGCCGCTCGTTGCAAATCTCACCTCGTTTTGCATCGATAGCGGTCGGCTGAGTAGCACGCACGTGTCTAATTGCCATCGATCGTCCCCCGCCCCCCCTCCACCGCCTTGAAGAAATAACATCCCTCGACGCTCCTCCGTCACAGGCCGGACGCGGATGCTCCTTTCTCCGGGACTTAGTTCCGATGTCGCCGGTTTCAACTTTTTAATGGCGTTAATTCCTCAAGTCAATAACAAGTTACAGAGCGACTGGCGCATTACTCTCCATTAAGTCACCTGGACGACAGACGGCGTGCCGATATTAGGTTTGTCGCCCTAATGTCATTGCGGCTACCTTGAGGGGACGGCAAACGGGAACCCGGGTGTCAGGAGGCATCAGCGGGAAGATGCATCAAAGCCGCGGACGGATCGTCGCCGTTCAATTGCTTTCTTTTGTTCACAGGCGAGCGTCGTCCAAGCGTGTGCGGGGGCGGCCGTTTGTTGTCAGCCGTCGGCGTCTTTCTCTCCCGGCCGCCTTGTAATTGAGCGCCGGCAGGCAGGCTGTGAGCGACAGGTCGCCGGGGCCCGTCCGGCTTCGGGGCCTCGAGCGTGACCTGCCTCGGAGGGCGGGGTTCTGAAAATAACTCGGTTCCATGAAAACGGACTGTTATTTTGGTTTCTGTCATTCAGGCGATATCGTCAACCTGTCAGCATTGTGGAGGTGGGGGGGGGGGGATACGTTCCACAAGCCACCCACTATAGGTGTAAATCTGCATACAGAGACCATTAAAAAAAAAAATACATGAGATGTGAAGTAATTCAAGGACAGTTTGATTTGAAAGTGGAACAATTCGATTCGTTTGCACTCAGCGGGATTACGATAATTTTTTTTTTTAAACCTACATCTGAATGAACTGCTGTGAATTATATCGCTCTCCAATTGAAGGTGATTCGATATGTACATTGAAATATTTGGAACCATTTGAAGCACTTGCACCTTTTAAACCCCCCCCCAAAAAAAAGATTCTTTCTCGCATCACTTGAGAGAGCCGTCATACCATCTCGTGGTTAGCGTACCGCGCTATCACATTGTGAGCTAACATTGTTCAATAAACGCGCTATATTAGCGGGCAACGTGCTACATTGACGCCACTTCCAGCCTGCAGCCGATAATGATTTTGTCACCCTAAAATAATTATTCTGCTTGTTTGATTGACAAGTGCTGGCACATACATTTGTTTTTTTAACCAATTTTGGGGTTGTGTCCACCCCCCCCCCCCTCCCCTCGAAAGGTGCCATTTTTCGTCTCACTTCCTCGACAGAGTTTGTCAGACAGAATAAATCCACGATCTGGCAGGGATGCGTATTCACTCCCCCCCTCCCTCCCTCCGTCCCGAGACGAAAATCCTCATTATCCGCTACGCAGCGTCGGGGATCCAGACTCTGGTGGTCACCCCGGGAGACGGCGCGCTGATGCAAAATAACATCAAACTGCCATTTCATATCGAGACACTGGCACAGTTTGACGTGAATCCAAAGTCTTTTGATTTCGGCAGAAGGCGACGACCGGCTGATTGACTTGACCGCTGGCCGTCCTCCTGAGTGACACGATCATGCTAATTATCCTTTTTGGGGGGGGGGGGTTCATCTTTCATTGTCTGACACTTTCACGCATGCTCACGAGCCGCACATCCAAAGTAGTTTCAAACACAGACGGTGGGTGTTTGTACGCCATCGCCGTGGCAACGCATATGTCACTGCCATCTTTTGATCTTTTGACAGCTGCAGAGATTACGGGGAGGATCGGATTCAGGTAAATATTAGCCTGCTGGGGAGAAATGACAGTTGCCCATGGTGACAAACACTGCGTAGACAGACTATCATTTTTGGAAGGATAGGATCATGGCTAGATACTATGCAAGTCCCTCATGTCGGACTTGAGGATTAACACCTGATATGGCTTGCGTTGTCGTGCGCACAGGCATCACAATGTTCTGCCTTCGCTGGTTTCCGTGTGAAAGGCACAAGCAGATACGATGCAGATATGTTGCTGCTCTGCAAAGTTTGCTGGCTCGCTTGGTGAAAGAGATGTTCATGTTTTTTGTTTTTTCCTGGCAAATTTGGGGATATTCTACATCAGGGATGGGCAACTGGCAGTCGCAGGCATCTGACTGGCTCCTGGATTAAAAGAAATAAATATGTAAATAAATACATTAAGAAAGAAAGAAAGAAAGAAAATCTCATATTTAATTTGCGACAAACACTCCCATAGCATTTCTGGTTCTGGCAAATTTGTTGGATCTCTGCCTTTGCTGAGTTTTGTGTGAAATACCCATTGTGGATCTTTGCTATGAAAGAGTCTTCTTGTGTTGAAGAGATTTTTGCCAAATTTGGGGTTATCGTTTCTCTACATTAAAGCAATTACTCCACCTTTGCTGAGCTCTGTTTGAAAGGACAGGGCCGACGCACTCTGCTTCTTTTGTTATGGCTCTGACAATTTTATTGGATCTTTGTATGGATGTTACCAACACTTAAGTTTTTTGGGGGACAATTTGGGCAATTTTGTTGGCTCACTAAACACGAGAAAATGCAGAGCCAGTACTACTCATAGACACAGCGGCATGTTGCTTTTGTTCAATTCGCATTAAGAGCCGCGGTTTATATATCATTAACGACGAATTGCAGCGCACACGCTTGTCACTCCGCACTCCCACACTCTGCAGTAAAGCACAAACAGGCGTGCTATAAATAGCTTTTCCTTCTGCAGGTCTTCTTCCTGTACACCTTTTATACTGCAGGATTTGTGTCAGGAGAAAAAGGCAATTAAGGGAAAGTTTGGCAGAAAAAAGGTACACGCGTGCGCTTGTGTGTGTGTGTGTGTGTGTGTGTGTGTGTGTGTGTGTGTGTGTGTGTGTGTGTGTGTGTGTGTGTGTGTGTGTGTGTGTGTGTGTGTGTGCGTGCATGTGTGTGTGTGTGTGAAATGCATCAGGAAAGTTAACTCAAAGAAAATGTTTATGAAAGCAAGTTTCACACAGACAGAAAAGTCTGTTTGGTGAAACCCAGAGTGACTGCGTGAAACCCGGATAAAAGAATGTAATTGTATATATGTATATACTGTTTATACAGGCATGCATGTATAGTTGCTTCTCAATTTGAAATTATTTTGAATTTGATGCTTTTTTCTTTTCTTCATGCATTACTGATAGTTGAAATTAAAGCCCTGGACTTGGGTAGGAAAAAAAAAACCACGATTGGGACATCCCTAGTTATTAATAATTCATGATATTCATCTGCATGAAACCCTGATCGTGATCACTAATGATTTCTCAGTGATATCAGCATTGATTGAATAAAGTAGGCAATATCAATATGCAACAGAATTTCCATCCATCTCTGCAAGTGTTTACATTTTCCGAAGACGACTCGCGCAACACTCAGAGGAAATCGCAATGTCGTCACGCTGTGCCAAAGTGCCACAGTTACCTGAATTTGCTTGAACGTTTACCCCTTTCACACAAAGATGCCACACATTTGGCATATGACTTTCTAAATCCACTTGAACGTTCTCCTCTTCATGACAGAGATCCAGAAAAAAGTGCCACGGAGCTACTTGAAAGAGCTTGACCGTTATTGCCTTTCACACAGTGATCCCGCAAAACCGCCACAGATGTACCTTAAAATCTTCGACATTGTGCATCTGCGTAACTTTCACTCAGACAAAAAGGGAAAGATGAGGGAAGCCTGAAGTAATGAGCTACTATTACCTTGCTTCACGTCCCGCGCGTCTTTTATAAAATATGACATAATTGCAGCTGTGAGGAGAAATGTCATTCGGCGACGCTGCCGCCGATGCGGTTACGCTGCTTTTCTTTTACTAAAAATGAGAAAAGGGCCAAATTGGATTGTGGCTGCCATTGAGTTGTTGTGATAGTATTACCGCAGACAAATGTCGGGTATTAAGATGGGGGAAGAATATGGGGAGGGGAAAAAAAACTGAAGGGAAATCTCATTATGGGAGAAGGGAATGACCAATCAAAATAATGGCGGTCTTTATATATGGCGCTTTAAGGCTAAATCCGAAGCATGTCAAAGATGCAATATTGCCAACATAATTCTGTGTGAGAATTCTTTTTTTTTTTGCTTTTTACAAGACCCTACATAGTGAATGAGAGCTGGGAGATTTTATGAGGGTTTCTCTGGCAGGCTGGGATGTGTTGCCGTTCATTTGGAGCGAAAACAGCAGGATTTAGTCTCCTGGTAGAGTGAGACGGAAAAGAAGAACGTGTACCAGTGGGGCGGCGGCAGACTGATGAGCACGACAAGCCTCGCAGTTCAAAGGTCGTGGGTTTGGATCCAGGCTCCGGATCTTCCTGTGTGGAGTTTGCGTGAGTTTTCTGTGGGTGCTTCAGTTTCCTCCTAAATTTGCTAAACGTGCTAGCTAGCTTCACTAAAGAAGCTCAATTGTCCTTCAGAGTGAAAGTGCTTCTTTCTGGGTTTGCCCTTGACAGTAGCAATTAGCTGGAGACCAATGAGTTTTTGGACTTCATTTCATCAGCGACTGCAAGACCACATCTGGCTAATGTGTCTAATCAGTTTGGGACCACTGTTTGTTCAGCTGTATGGGAAGAAGCTAACGAAACACCCCCAAATGAATTGAAAGTGGCTATGTCAGATCCATTTGAGCAAGGCTGTTTTGTTCGAAATGGATCGCTGTAACCCTTGGGTTTAGCAACTGGAAGTGTGCAGATTCATTTTCACCAAAGAACAGGCTCATTGTTATGTTTAATGCATCACACATGGCTGGAAGACTTTTTAAAAGGGGTCGAAAAGGAGGCCGGGCAGTGAGCCGCTAATGCTGAACCCAGCAGGGTGAACTTAAATACTAAATTGGTGGCGGAGTTTTTTGTTTGTTTTTGTTTTTTTAGGACCTATGACTTTATCCACAACTCGACTGATCAAGAATATGCCGCTTGAGGCCAACCAGCGCGGATATCAAAACTCAGCTCTGCTTACCTTTTCGCTCCAGATCTTCACCCAGCCTAGCTAATCGCATCTAATCGCAGAGAAACATTGAACGTATATTTGGAGTAATGCAGGCTCGCTTTCATTTTCAGAATTAGGCAGCGAACAAAACATTTAGGCTACACTTCTTGTTTTCTACACTTCCCCCACTTGATGGCTATGTACTCAAATAACTCAAGTTAGATGACGATTCATTGTGAAAAGTCCAAACAGTAATCCGTTATAATTCCTTAGGCACTTAAAACAAGGCCTGCCTTGATGGTTTTATGTGTATGAATAATAACTAAAGCAAGCTGTAGAAAGGCAAATGCACGGATAACGAATGAGCTTCATTGTCAGGCGATGATTCTTCAAAGCTTTTGGAGGTGGAGGTGGCGTGGTGCAATTCATGGAAGTGATGCAAATCTTCACGATTTTCACGAGTGCACCGGTCGGTCGCTGTCCAGGTTGCATCATATGAAACGCAAATGGCAGTCAAGAAGAAAGTGGGGTGATGCTATCAATGTCACCTGAGAGCAGAGAGACGTACGTCTGGGCTGAGCTAATGAACATGAATGCAAATTTTTCTCTCCGCTTTCATCTTATCTGCAAAGACAGGAAATGTTGATCAGTGAGTCATCGTCCCGCATCCAAGGACCCTCCCTCTCCCTGCGCTTCCCACCGTGGCGGGACCACCGTCTGATCTAATTGTTTTGTAACTCTGGGACTGTGCCGGGGATGACTCATAAGTCAGTGTTGGGAAAGGGAAAACATTCCATCCCCCATATTACAAATTCATAATTAAATATTGTCATTTTTCCTGATGGCAGTTTGAGAGGCACATTATACAAATGGTCTTCCAGTTCTCACAGTGTGTGCTGTTCTAATAACAAAACAAACATACATACCAACAGACAATACAGTGTGTGCGTGTGTGTGCGTGTATGTGTGTGTGTGTCTGTGTACGTGTGTGTGTGTCTGTCAGGACTGCCACAAACGATTATTTTACTATTCACCAACAGTAGTCGCGATTAATCGACTATCGACTTAACTGTGGCACTGCATTACCCACGATGCTTTTGTTTACCTCACGGAGGACCAAGATTACCACGACTATGCGTGTGCGTCACAGACAGACTGAAAAACAAAGCGCCAATGAAATAGATACATAAAGGACTCATCGACCATTAAATTAATTGAGGCGATTTTGATCTCTGACCCCGTTGTGACTAATTGACTAATCTTGGCAGCCCAAGTGTGTAATGTACATATCTCGGAGGGGCGCAACGGAACACTCTAAATTGTCCTTAGGTGTGATTGTTAGTATGGATGGTTGTTCTTCTATGTTTATCTCTGCTACAGCGCACCCGTGACCCTCGTGAGAATAAGCAGCTCGGAATAGGGATGGATGATATATATATATATATATATATACACACATACCTACTTTGTACATACAAACATATACATAGAGTGTACTGTACATACACGTATAGTGTGGTCGGCCAAAAGCGACATTTTACCCTTACCCAGATCACAGAAAATAAAATGAAGCAGCTTGCAAACTTGCTAATTCAAAGCAAACCTTTATCCCTAAACACAACCCAAAACCCAGCAACAAATATTTCATAATAATAAAAGAGCACCTTTAAGAGCATCGGCCATGCAGTTATTGTTCATCAGCGTTAATGCACAATTGTCTTCATGCAACTTTAAACAGTGGCCGAGCAGAGCTGTTTTTGTCGCTCAGGGAAAATTGGCCCATTATTTCTTTTAAAACTTGATGGGAAAATGCTTGTTTTGAGGCTGACTGACTGCAGGTACTGCGCAATCATGGCACACCAGGGAGTAGTGTGGGTAAAGTTGTATATAGCCACCAACAAAAAACAAACAAAAAAAACTCTTCCATCGTGTCTCTGTGGTAATCTGTAAACCTCTTTAAATAAAATCTCCATTACACATTCGTAGAGGTGAGAGAGATGTCTTCTGAGAAGTGTGAAAATGTGACACTTCCTTTTCTTTTTTTAAGGGGGATGGTCATGATGGTAAATCCAAAATTCATGGGACGCTGTGGATGCATCATCTCCAGAAAGGCCTCAAAGTCATTTGAGGACATCCCAAATGCCACAAAAAAAAAAAAACAACGGAGCCAAACTCAAGTGCTGTCTTATTATGTGCAGGTCTTGGAAGCTAATTAACACCGCTAAGTCTTTTAATGAAAAATAACGGGCTTTTCTGTTATGATGACCTTTAGATTTAATGACGGACACCAACATGCATTATTTAGGATAAGGCAACATTTCTTGACCCGACCTGTATAAACCTGCCGTGTTTCTCCAAAAACTTTTGAATGTCACTCCGCCCCCAGTGAGTTGTGTTATATCCCAAAAGGCCGCATTGCTACTGAATATCGGGCATCCTCGGCATTCATTTTCTATCGCACTTGTCCTTATTTCGATCACAGGTGAGCTGAAGCCTATCCCAGCTGATGTTGTTCATGGGAATAGACCCTGGACTGGTCGCCAGCCCATCGCAGGGAAGATATAGAGAAATAATCATTCACACAAATGTTGGCCATTTGGTAGCCCACACAGAATTTGGTTTAATGACTTGGACAGCTTAATACTGTTCGCCATTTTATTAGCGATATTCACAGCGTGGGCCTTTGCGGGGGAGCAGTTACCTCTTTGGAGACATCTCATTATGCAAAGGCGTCTCTTTAGCTCGCAAGTGCTCATCACCATGTTGGCCAGTGGCGGCCGCTTGTAAGCTGATCCACTCATTAGTCTTTGGCGTTAACTCGTCTCACATGGAGATGACGCTAGCGGTATGTGAATCGAGTCTCCAGGAAAAGTGGGGTGAATGCTAACAGCTTATCTGCATTGTACTTTATTATTATTATTTTTTTAGAAACATTGAAGGCATGCTGGCAGCAAATTGATCACATGTCATGCTAATGTTAGCGCTGGTCTCTATACTGGCTGGAACATGTTTTGCATGTCAAGATTGGCTGGCACTTCAAATGTTTTGAAATGGGGGGGGGGGGTTCCTTATTACTATTGTTTTTGAAACGAAATTGGAATGGCAGACTGCTCACCAAGCGTACGAATGTATCCAGATTGCTTCAAATGTGTTCTGCTAGTCAGACATGGCTGGAACACATTTAGCTCTGACCAACCAATCAGAGGCTGGAAAAATGCTGACATCATTGTGGGCAAGCTAGCTGGTCCTGCCTGATGAATTTGAAAAATGATTCGTTCACGAAACTAGTAAAAGAAGCTTTAGCAATTACAGACTCGATGCCTGCAGTGCTGATTGTGAAGCCCTTCAAGTAGATTAGACTCACTTGGCAACACGTAGACGCTTGAATCTCATTGGACAAAAAATAAAAAAAGGGATGTTGACACATGGGTTGCTTCAGGTGTTTGGTGGAAACAGAGTGACGTTGAACAGGAATCTCTTGAAAATACATGAAAACAAAATCGATTATTGACAGGAAATTGGATGAAATCCAGCCTCTTTGTCTTTCTGTCGAGTGCATGCGTGTGTGTTCAGGTGACACGGCTCCTCCCTGCCGCCGCTGGGTGACAAATGCCGCGGCGCGCACCTGCGTCCTCAAGCGCAGATTCATCTTGCTTACGAGACCGCAGCACATGACAGGTCAGATTGAGAAAAATGTCTGTTAGCGAGATGGGCGTGTTTCCGCCT
>CAAKHF010010826.1:0-11501 GCA_901007745.1 Hippocampus kuda
CCTTGGATTAAAAAAAAAAAAAAAAAAAACCTAAACACCTTGGAATGGATGGATGGATGGATGGATGGATGGATGGATACCTGGTCCAGTGTGCACACAGCCTAGAAAGGAAGCAGTTTGTCGCGGTGCCGCTGACAGGAAGCTGCTTTGTCGTCTTCTGGCTTCTTTACTCCGAGCTTCAAAGTGACCACTTGTGCCCTTTGGTGTCCTGTTTATGTTGTACGTATTGGGTGGAGGAGAATCCTGAGGGCGAGAAACACCTGAGTAATTATTTTCCTGTGTATTATGTTGTTTGGATTGTAACAAGTGCTAAACAAAACAGGAGCGCACAAGCACGGAGCCTCTGAGGTGAATTTGTCACAGAACAGGTTGGAATAAAGTTTGCTGATTTAGCGTGAAGCGGCAACAATTGGTATTGGAGTAAGAATGAGAGACTGAAGATAAAATACACACAGGAAAAAAAAATGTTTTTTTTTTCAGGAATTCAAATTAAAATATCCACCCAAAAATATATGTTTGGTGGTTGGAAAATTAAATACATAAAAAAATGGGTGTTTTTGCATGGTTTAAAAAAATTCAACTGAAAAAAAAGGCATTTAGAATCAAATAGAAAAGAAAAAGATCACTTTTTTGTTAGATTAAGAAAAATGCACAAATAAGAAAAATATTTTGATTTTTTGCTGCACCAAAAATTTAAATTCCCTAAGGTATTTGACTTTTGGGGAAATGAAGATAAAATAGCAAAAGACAGAATAATCGTGTTTGAGGTGGTTAAAAAAACTTACATGGGGTATAAATACTAAAAATAAACACAAAAAGAAATTTGGGAGTAGGATTTAAAATTAGTAATAGTAGACAGAAAAACATTTTTGGCTGGTGTCATACACAACAAAAAGGTGCTTTTTTCAGATTAAAAATGAAAAGTAAAAACGATATATAATTCTAAAATAATTGTGGGGTTGTAAATACACTACAATACACAGACAAAAATATTAGTTTTCGGTGATTAATATTATAATGCACAGCGAAATTATTAAAAACAGACAGAAAAAAAATCTATCTGCAGCGTTTTCTGATTGTGGGCTTTTCACCTTGACAACAACAAGACATTTTTCAGCTAGGACAATTTACTTTGAGCAAACGATTACCGGTATTTCATTTTTATTTATTTGGGAAAAGAACACCACCACCGGTTACAGTAGAAAGTAAAAATAAAGGTGTGTGTGTAGTATTTTTGTCTCCATTTTTTTTTCAGTTTGGGGTCTCCATCACAGGCCATCTGTTTGCTGTTTGTGAGCACAAAGCCAGACTTGTTGGACTATTAGCCAACATATGGTGACACGCTGCTTGCTAGCACAGGCAAACAAAGGCTAATTTGTGGACTCGTCATCACGCTTTTTCTCCACAGAGGGACGGATGCCACATTTCTAAAAATACGACGGGTGATTTTCACACAATCAGCCCATCTTTAACTCTGCACTGTTTTAATAATTTGAAATGACAAAAATCATGACAGGTGAATGAGTGTCACCTACGAGAACCCTGCTTGCTTCGAGTGAAGAAGAATCAGTCTTGTTGTGTGAATAATTGATGGTGAGGGCTGAATATAGCCACACCATCCATCTAGACGTAACATAGCTGAGCTGCCATTTGGCTCTTCTTTCTCACTGGTCTTCCATCTTTAATCATCTCTAACCAGGACTGTGATTCCACTTTTGGATTTATGGACACGATGGGAGGATGAGGAGAGAAGTACCAGAACGTTAACAGCACAATGACGCACGCACACAGAAAGCAAAGAAAATTGTATTGTGTTCAACTCACAAATCACAATTGTACGGAGCCATACATCATTTTAACTGATTTAAAATGTGATTTTCTTTCTGGAAACGGCATCGCCTCCTTGAATTTGGCAGATTTAAAACTTTATGGAAAGTATTGACTCGTACATGACATCAATTGTTAATTTTTGATAAAACATATCACTGTTAGGGGAATATACACTGTGTCCACTGTGGTTGAGGCATATATGCTCCACTGCACAAAAAAAAAAAAAAGAAAGAAAAAAAAATGTGGCAAGAGTTGGTATACAAGAAAATATTATTGTAAAGAACAATTTGACTTCCCCTTTAAAGCCAAGGCCATCGTCCTATTGTTATCCCTCCAAGAAGTTAAATTTAGAATCTTGATGCTTCTGAGCTGATTATGTGACAAAAGCAGTTGATAATTACTAGTCAGCCATTAAAATGACAAGCACTTTTTTCCACTTAAAACACCCATCTCGCCATTAATACTACATCTCCAAGCGTTTGTGTTGTCTTATAAAAAAATTAATTAAAAAAATGAAAAAAAACAAAACAAAAGGAGAGAGAAATGTGAACGGCATTTCGCCAACAGCGAATATTTTCATCGTTTTCTTTTCCCCGGCTTCCCCGGAATAGCCTGCTAATGTGGTGCACAAGCACAGCTGGTGTGTCATCATGAAGCTGATAAGCATCTGCTAAATAATAGCATTGAGCAGCTGAGGTATGGTGAGTGTCATGAGGCCATAATGAGGTTATACGTGCGCCTTTAAATGAAACGTACAAGAGACAAAACATGTATCAGCTCCATTTGCATCCGATTGATTTTATAAGGACGTAGCACTTTAGTCATACCACTTGCGGAAATGTACGGACTTTTGTACTCTTTTGTGTAAATGCTTCCAGCAACAATTGTATACCGTCAGAGATATTTACAATTATGTACTCCTCCTATTTACACTGTGTAGGAATCTTGTGCATAGCCGTTACTGACAAATAAGGAATAAAATGTGAAATGCTCTCTAAAAGTGAGGGAGGAAGTTGCACCACATTCAAATGGACTTGTCCATAGATTTAAACTATTACAAGCAGTATTTAGGGTTACACTGAACAAGAATAGCCAAAACAATAATACATTCATCAAGTTAGTAGTACTTGCGAAACTCAACTTTTGAATATTTTGGAAACACGAGGCATGATCTTCAGAATCAAAGCGATCCAAAACAACAATGCGCCTTTCACAAAGATAATCAAACTTCATTTTGACTGCCCGTGCTACAGACGTCTTCATTCACCACTCAGCTTATTATCGTAGTTGTGGCTTTGCAGTGGCAAGGAGCATCCGTCAATGTGATGCAGTGCGGTCGGACAACACCACAAGCCCTAAGCACAGTAATACGGGCTGTCATTACATTTTGCAGTAACTCATCAAGTGTTTGCATGGCTGTAAAAAGCTAATCCACCTCCAAGTAACGTGATCTTGGAAGGCGTTCAAGAGTAAGTCTCCCTGTGATGAATGCGTGCTGTAATGAAGTAAGCTGTCTGTAAGCCTTGGCAGCCAGTGCGCCCCCTGTACAACCACACCTGGAACACCACCACCCTCCTCCCCGCCCTTCCCTCTTTGCCGAGTCCACAGGGCCCACTTGAAGAAAACGAGCAGATCGCCTCTTTCGTTTTACATCTTTATTAATCTCGGCTCTCCCAGTTGACTATCTGTGTGGCTGCTTAGCTCCCCAAACCACCAACCTGCTACTGCTTCAACATCTGTCTGTATTCAAACACGCAGCTGCTGCATCAAAATGTGCACACCTGCGTCGACGGGTGGGGTGCTGGCATGTAAACACTCGGCGACTCGAACATCTGCCGGACACAGCTGGTTGGACTACACCGTGCTGGACTGGACGCGAGTTTGAGGAGGGTGATGAATGGACATATGAAGAAAATATAATACTGTAATATCAAGCGGAACATATGCGCAGCACCATTGATGAACTGATTGATTGTCCTTGCTGACAATGCGATTAGCAACACATAAATGAATCTAAACGACAGCCTTGGAGAGTTGGAAGAGCGGCTCAATACAAATGAAATCCGGTTCATTAAGAAAAATGTGATCACATTTAAGACTTTTTACTTGATGCGTTTTCTTTAATTTGAGCCTGAAGGCACTTAGGGAGCAACAACATTCCGTCAGGATCTACCTTCAAGTCAGGCTTCTCGTTGGTTGACTTTTCAGGCATAAACCTTCCCATACAACATTGTGATCGAACACCAAATTGAACGTGTTTTACGGACGTTCGACTTTGGAGCTTCCACTGAATTACATAATCTGTTTTCATTTCAAATAATGCGGTGCCTTGAGATATGACTGACCCGACATGTGAGTGTTTCACGATGCCAGCTTACGGGCTAACAAGCTAATGGGGGCCGCGGATGTTGTTTTGTCGATGCGTAGATCCACATAACACAGTCACTTCTGGGATTTACCCTTTAGTAAACACAGCAGCACGCATTATTCAGCCTGTGGCTCACACTACAGGACAGATATTTTAGCACAGGCTTCCTACTACAGTATCGGTATACCCACAACGCTTTGTGTTCCAAAATGTACCGTAGTAGCCTGATAAACAAAATCCACATTGGAACACCTGGGAATATAAATAAGGACAGTGAGATGTTCTGTAAATGGTGGCATCTAGGGAAGATGCATTTAGCTAGTTAGCTCACTGCGCGCTCTCCTGTCGAAATGGGCTAAATCTAACAAAGGAAATCACAATTGCTCCAAATAGCCACTGACGGAACGAAGGCACTCAGTTGTTATGTATAGTGGAAGATGAAAAAGCAACATTGCCATGACAACCAGCTGGTTGTCAAAATTAAGCAATCAATAAGACGCACCGCGGAGTATTCTTTAGCTTAGCACACAATAGGTGTGAGGTTGTAGACACGTGGGCCACCGTTAACGACAACGACAGCCGATTCAAACTCACGCTGCGTTTCGCCAACATTTTCTATTTTTGTTTTTCCACTCTGCTTGTTTTTATAACAGGCAGCAAGTGGGAAACTAACAATGAGCAGCACTTCTCGGCTAGAGGAGATTTTCTCACTTTGAGAGTGTCCACACATGATAAAACCTCAAAATGCACAACACACAACTTCACCATCTGTGCACCGATAAAACTTACTTTTTTTTTCTTGGGAAAACTCGACTTTCTTAGGAATGTCCTCATTGCTACTGCCATTTCATTCTATGACTGCATGGCATGAATTTTTAAGATTCAAATATCTTACGTGATAATATATGTGCTGTACAAGGTCTTGTTTTAAAATAGTCAAATGGACTATGTTGTTTTATGCATAAATACAATGTGTATATCTCATTTAAATCTTAATAAAATCAGTTTTTCTTTTTTTACGCCTCATTTTTTTACGCCTCAAACAATTACCGGTATTCATAAAACATTAATACAAAGGTAATATTTTTCAAACATATGGTGTAGAAGTCTTGAAAATATTAGAACATTTTATAGGTCATTTTAGAATTTATTTGATGCAGTTTTATGACTCAATGTTCTTAATACACTTGGAATATTTTATTTAAAATATTCAACCATTTTAATTGCTAAAAAAAGTTGACTATTTTGTTGTGTTTACGCTCTTATTATAAGCATTATGATGTTACTAAAAGGAACACTGTTGACTGGAACAAATCTCATAATGCCAACAACAGACGCGAATACCAACGCGGACGCATTTCATCTGTTGGCTGCATGCAAATGCTACGATGAGAGCCGCCAAGCAGCGATAATAATAACAGTCATGTGTCTCCAGCATTTTCCACTTTATCATCACTAATATCAGTTATGATGACAACAACACTCTCTGCTTGCTCAGTGTAACTGGCGGGATATTAAAAGACATATTTCACTGCGGTTGTTATTACATGCGTCACGCACACACACACACAATGACTCATAAAGCATCAATGGGAGGGAAGCAATAAGGAAAATAAACAAGGGAAAATCTTGACCGGACAACTAGTACGGTACAGCAAAACGTTAAGATTTGACATGACGTTATTTTGACGGAATTTGACAAGGACAAGGCAGTCACAGTTCAGGGAGGAATCAATTTTGTGCTTAGGTTTGATCTGGTATGTTAGTTTCCCCGGCAATGACATTAAATATCCCTGGGCTTTGATGATCCAGCGGTGTCAGAATTGGACATCAGTGATGCCGTTAACGGGTTACTAAATAAATTCTATGTTTCTGCATCAATATGTGTTGCTGCGGGCATTCTTTTCCAGTGACAAATATCCATGAAGATGAAGACGTCGGATTTGGAGTCATTTTGGACCAAGGTTGGGCACATCAGGTCCTGGTGTTGAGGTCCTCGTGTTTACCAATGTTTGCAACATTGGCTAGACAATGTGACCCAGTAATTGATTAGTTCTATTTTTTTTTCTTCTTATATGGGAAAACATGTTTTGAAATCCAACCAAATTGTACAGATTGTGTTCAACTTTAGACATTCCACATACAAATAACTCAATATCAAGTGAATAGAAAGGGCAGAATCCTGAGGTTGCTGACAAGTAAAGTTGGTCGTGTGAAGTCGACAGGGCCAGAGAAAAGAAGTACCCTTTATAAAGGTCACATACGTTATGAAAAGCAATTTGTCCGGTGTGACGCTGCTCACAGACACGAATCAGTCACTCGGGCCGACGAGGCGAGAGCACCTCATTAAGGTCAGGGACATGTGCTTGGAAAAAAAGGAGAAGGGAAAAAAATGCTGGGTACGATATTGGTTTCAGAAAAAAAAAGTACATTATGGAAGTTGACGAAAAGACAGATGTCATAAAAAGAAATAAAATCAGAGCAAAAAGCAAAACTGATGACAAAGACAGGGTACATGAAATGTGGCGGAACATAAATAAAATCAAGTCTGGCAAGGAAAAAAAAAAAGAAGAAGGCGACTGTGACGCGTTGACGCCACAGGGCAAGAGAAGTATGTTTGTCACTTATTGACAGTCATTTCATTGCATTTTTATGACACGCAGTGCAACTGCGGCCTCAAGTTATGGCAGACCAGGGACCAAATGGACTTATAGATTCGCTATGGATTTTTTTTGTCAGCTGTCAAAATAATGATGCGGCCGCGAGTACTGCCAAGGATTCACAAACACACATACACACACAGACTCCAAATGTGGCCCTACATACAGTGTATGTTCTATGTGAAAACCCACGCAAGCATGGGGCAAACATGCTAACGCCATACAAAAGGACAGCGCTCAGGGCCAAACTTGAGGCAAACGTCCTTACTAGATCATTATGCTCCCAAGCCACACTCATCGACAACTGTAGCGGTGATTAAGTGCTGCGGCCAAGTGTGAAAACCCAAAAAGAACCAATGTTTTTACTGTCTTTATGGGGGCTCACAGTTCGCATTGACTTTTTTAGACTCTGGGCTCAACAAGTAACTCTGCGCCAAGTCACCATGGTTACAAAAGCAGTCAGCCGCATTGGTCCTGCACTGGCTCATTTGCATGAGTGTAATGTGAAATTCATTGACAACAAACATCTGTTTTGAATTGTCACACAAGCACAACAAGAAGTTTACTATTAGTTTTAGTGCGCAGCAGGTAGATATTTTCAAAACTTACATAACTGTTTCACAATGTTAAAATGTGGTTTCAATCGTCGCCAGTCCAGTTACTAACTGTGAATAAAAGCTTTAACGACTCCTATTATTCCTTATGGGGGCATTTGAAATCAGACCAAAGTTGGCCCAGCATCCTCTACCGTATCATCCAATTGAATTTCAGTCTCTGCGTTCAAATTGGATGTCTAACATTTTTTTGCTATCTGGCTATTGTCCTTGGCCGTGAGCCGGCGTGCCTCTCAGTGGCAGTCCGTGCGGACCTCCATCCATCTCAGCGTAAGTGGCGGAAGAATGAAATTGACATCAATGAAGAAGAAGCAGAAAGGCAAGAGCTGTAAAAAAAAGTGACAAAAGAGCCAGTGAGAGCTTGTGTGCGCCGTCGCTCGGGGGGACAGTGCAATGTGTCACTAATCTATAGAAGGCAGGAACCCATGCCACAGCGCCTCGGGGGAGAACATCGGTCCAAATTAAATTCTTCACTCGCTGTCTCCGGGCGCTGCCTGCGGGTGTATCCCACGACCTCGGCACAGAAGAGGCCATTATGAGGCGAAGAGACAGAAAGAGGAGAGGAAGGAGGCAGGTAAAGAAGGAAGGACACTGTTGTTTGAGAAGAAAATAAGTTTTTAAAAAAAAAACCTTTATGAACTGGTTTATTTGCGTTTACTTCTTGTCACTAGGGATTGCGCTACACTGGGTCTCAGTGGGGCTCTGGCCCTGTCAGAAATCTGTGTAGCCGCAGTTGAGGTCCTCCATCAGTTTATTTGGTTTTCTAAAATATTTTTATGAATTACTGTCTCAGCCCCCCCATGTTTTGGTCAGGCCCCTCTTTTGCGAGAGAAAAAAATCCTGGAGCCGCCCTTGCTTGTCACACTCTGCCAGACCTGGCTCAGCCTTTTAAAAGCAGTTTGGAAAAAAGGGCTAAAATGGGCCCTCAAATGTTTTGAGTACCTATTTTGAGTATATTTATTTCGTGCACACCGTCAAGAAAAAGTCAAACCAACAGCAGCAACAAGTGTTCAATGCTATGCATGACAGGAACACGTCGTCAACGCGATAAGAAGGCCAACTTCAAAATAAATCTTACCTTTCGAATTAACATCTGAACATCGATGCCTTGGGACGCTTTTACTTTGAAGTTGTTCCTGGCAGCGAGTCGCGACATGACGCTTTCTTGACTCGTATCCCCGACGGTAATTGGGGCCACTTTACATTGCCGTCACAAGCTGTTGCCATCGACATCAATAACACAACGTCGTCCTTAAATCAAGTTCAATCGCTACTTAAGGGGTGTCAAAAAGATCTCTTATTATGCTGATGTTGTATTACACGTCGCCTGTTGGCAGCGCTTAACAGAGGCTCCAGATAGCCGCTAAGCAAGTGCCTCCTATACGCTGGCGAGAATTGTTGGATTGCTTTGCAAAACCAGTGAAAATAGGCAAAAATGACTCTGCCCACGTTGATACGGACAGCCTGAGATCGTTGCCCTTCCTCAGTGATCGCTTTATAGCAAACCAGGCTAACTCAAATGTGCACTTTTAGCCAGGCGGAAATTGCTCGTGTGGTTGTGACGTCACTTCGACTCAGACAAAAATATGGGGTTGGGATTTGTCCAAAATCTATTTTGGTGGGAATGTGTTTTTTGTTTTTTTTTTTGTCTTCTGTGTCTTCGACCAAGCAAAAATGTATCTTTTTAATTTTTATCTGAATACCCGATCATTCGATAACATTTTCAAAAGGATATCCAAATACTGAAGTATTGAATAGCCGCAGCCCAAATGTACACACAAAACTTTACAAGTTAGACTTCCGTAACCCGTTATGCTTGTGTCTTTCATTCGACAAATAAATCTGGCAATGGCTGTGGATTAAAACATGTACTCTTTAAGGAGCGGACTTGGAAGATAAGACATTATGCAAATGACTAAGACTGCTGGAATAAAGCAAACAAAAGATGTTGCAAAGAAAAGAAGGAGCAGCTATCAAAGAGGAAATATTAAAGTGAGTCAGATAACAGGTGCTCGTGGTCTGTTCCATGGCCACGTGCAGACATTCAACGTGACAAAGTACAGCTTTCATATTTGCCATTGCCATCACTTGCAACATGAAGCGTCTCGCTGCACATGAAACAGATGACGAGACGGTGTGGCAGTGCCTTCATCCTTGCTTGTATCCCTTTCATGCGTCTTATGCATGTCCACACCGCCGCTTCCGGAATACCAGTCGCTTTTTTTTTTTACTATCGGTCCCTGCGGGGATGGTGGAGGCGTCGCCGCGTCGACGACCTCGGCTGTGGCGCGGCATGTGGCTAACGACTACAGCTACCGTGTCCCCAGGCCCGTTTTCATTAAGTGCTCATCAGCGAGGCTCAGCGTGAAAGCCAGCGTCACGTGGCCACTCAGGTACACGGGCCCGAGCGTAGACATTTATGCAAAATCAAGCAAGCATTTTCGTGTATTTTACATGATTTTTCTGACTTTTCTTTAACTTGTTTTGTGCCGCAGAAGGGCTTTAGCGCGTTCGCCCACATCAAACCTAGATGCTCCTCCGCCTACAAACGCTGCAAATTAGGCTCGCAAAACACAAACAAGAGGGAGTTGCTGTTAGTGAGTCAAACCAAAAGCAAACCATTTAGTCATATAGACAAATATATATAGATATAGATATATTTGGACTTGTGGCCATACAGGATGACTTTTTACATGATATTGGAGTGAGTCTTTCAACATTTTTTATTCTAAAAGGTTTTCATGTGCTTGTTGTTCCACATATGCCTTTGTGTACCCTTGCTTTGTGCATTGGGAAGAGATGATTTGGGAAGAGATTTGGCACAAAAATGTTGCCAAAAACTGGTCCAAATTTTTTTCTTAAAATGGAGAATCAGCACAAAAAGGAAGTGTCTTTCCTACAACCTAAATTGAATCTGAACATTCAGTGACCTTTAAGACTCACAATGGCAAAGTAGGCGTTAGGTGTGATCTCATTTTATCAAAATGTGAAGAGCATGATGAAAAGGACTCTTTAAAAAGCGGTGGCCCGAAGGTCGGTGTCACCAGCGCGCACCAGGTGGCCCCCAAGGAACCACATGAGTAGCCCTTGACCATTTTCTCCAAATATCTCGCCAGAGACAGGACACTGATATCCTCGAAATGTTGTACAAGTGATCATTTGAAAATGTGAACATGAGACAGAGATTTACCGAAATAAAGTGCTGTATCTTGATATGTATCTTTTGTTTCTAATTGTTGTGGGAAATGATCAACATGTCACTTCTTTGAGTGAATATCATTCATGATTAATAATAACACAATGTAACATTATTCAAGGGATTTGGTAAAAATGTCAGCAGTGTGTATCAAACTGTTAACCGTTTGAATTGATCAAATACGCAAGTAGCTTTCGCCTTCAAAAAGGTTGGTGACGCCAGCCCTTGCTATGCCAATACAAGACGATACTTGAGTTTTGCCTTTAATCCATTATTAATGCAGCAAAACTGAATAGGTCAAATTTACTGAAAACGCAAAATAGGCCACAAAAGGGTTTTTTTTTGTTTTGTTTTGTTTTGTTTTGTCAAAGGTTGTTCACCAACTTCCCCTGTTTATAGGGCAACTTCATCAGAATTCAGCCTTTTTAAATGTTTTAAGCAAGCCAAACCCTCCCCAAAAAATTACCAACAAAGCGTGTGACTGGCCAAAAATGGACAACGTGTGAGGATTCAATTTAACACGTCAACGTCATGGCTGAGCTCACCTATCAATTTCCCCATTTTCAGACGAACCAAACGGCCTTCATACAATAAAACAATCCCGTACGTATTCCTGGCTCTATTTGTGCTTTTCATCCATGTATACTGGAATACATGAGAAAATTGTGGAAGGATGGGATGCATTGTGGTCACCTACCAACTTAGCATTTCTAGTCAATCCCCCCCAAAAATATATATATATATATATATATATATATATATATATATATATATATATATATATATATATATATATATATATATATATATATATATATATATATATATATGAT
>CAAKHF010010826.1:15883-36746 GCA_901007745.1 Hippocampus kuda
TCAGCTGTGAATGGGAGCCTTATGAGTAGGAAAGCACTGCGCATTGAGAGTGTTTACTTTTCCAAACCACAAACCACACTCTTAGACACACACACACACACACACACACACACACACACACACACACACACACACACACACACACACACACACACACACACACACACACACTGCGCACAGTATGTGGTCAGGGAAATTAGGTTCGGAAACTCTGCCTTCCATAGATGCACAATTGCGCTTTTGTGCCAGTGATGGCAAACGGTGAAAATTTGATGACAAGCCTATCAGCGGAAATTTACCTTATTCCCCTTTTCCACTGTATGGCATCTACTTGTCACCAACATTGGAATTTATACAGACCCAGGTGTCTCCTTGTCAATGGAGATGTTGTTCCTTGCCCTGACTTGCTGTTCCTGTTCTTGACATGTGGGCGCTGTAGTATTATTAGACTCCACAGTCTCCACTTTGCTGCGGCGTCCCTTCAACTTCTCTTACATAAAATGTCTAAATGCAGGCTTTTATAGCAATGCATTTTTGTTTGGCAGTCATTCAAATAAGCACTTGAATGTGTGTTTCAAAACCCGCCTGCTTTTGAATGTGCTAATAAACTCATGTTCACCTCATCTCTGAGAATCACACTGAAAAAAGGAGCTCAGCGTCAGGATCTGGGACACGTACGGAACAGCGTTCTCCTATGAGAAGTCGCTAATTGACTGCATTTATCTCCCAGATTATATCCGGGAAATATTTTCAGTGTTGGCACTATGCGGAGTAATGTCCCTAAATGCATCCAAATGGATCCTAATTTGCTTATCTGGGCCAATGGAATCAATAGTTTGTTTTCATCCTACGGGCACAATGAAGCCATATTGTGTGTCATCCTGTTGGAATTGTACCAGTCAAATACTAAGTGACAAAGTGAAATGAATGCACTGTGCTACTTAATGGGATGACTCTGGCGTGGGCTGCCATCGCAGCAAAATCTATCTTTGTTTATGAAGAGCGCATGTTGTACTATATGGTATGACACTTTATGATTCCCCATCAAGTGCATAATGCACATTCTACAAATGTGGCAAAGCAAGGCAAAATTAAATAAAATGTCCTACTTCCTACTTCACTTGGATTAAAGTTCCTCATCCGCTTGCTGTTCTTGTTCCTGACTTGCTACTCCCGTTCCATGTCTTAATGTTCCAGTGTCTAACCTGTTCTTACTTTCTATCCCCTGTGTTGTTTTTACTTTCCCCGATTTGCTTATTCTGTTCTTAAATTGCTCTTCCTGCTTTCTGACATGTCGTCCTTTACTTGAGTATTTGTTAATTGTTCCAGACTTGTTCTGGCTTTCCCTGACTTGCTGCTCCTGCTTTCTGTTCTGCTCTTTGTGCTTCTTCGGAGCCTGGTTTGGTATTTTAACCTGTCTGCGAAAAATATTGGTCTATTGCAGTGACCTATGGGACAGTTATGATTGAGCTCAATGAGTAGCCAAGCAAACGTGATATGACAAGAATACAAGCAATTATGTCGATTCAACATTGCTGCCTCTGCTAGTCAATATTGTATTGTAAAACTGGCAAAGTGGCGGGTGAGTGGTGTTTGCATTATACCTCAGTCTGAGAAAGAAAGGCGGCGGTGACCTGCTGCTTTTTGTCACAGAGCCTCTCAAAGTGTCCTCTGATGTCATAGTGGCCAGGACCAGGAATGCCCTGTGCAAGGACGAGTTAAGACAAATTAAAGCTGCAAGCAGCAATGAATGGGTCCTCACACACCCTTTTTTTAATGGACAATCTTCCAAATGATTATCAGTTAGACAGTACAGGCAAAAAAATGCTTGATATAATATTATTATTGCCCATCTCTCTGAACAGTGCCTCCCAACTTTTATATAGAGGCGAGGCACAAATTTAAAAAAAAATTCTATGACACACCACCCAAAAAAAAACAAAACGTCAAAAGCATATACAGTGTATTGAAAAAAAAAACCCGATGATGTCATCTAAATGTACATACTCGTGAACCCTGGACCTCACAGGAATTGAAGAAAGACAACCAAGATTTGCTTCAACACCTTTGCCATTAGTGGAAGAGCATTTAATTGTTCTGCCTATCACTATACATTGCTGGCATAGATAGATAAACAAAGATTATTTATTATTAAAAAACATTATTTGTGGTAAGTAAATAACAAAAATTCATCACAGGAAACTAATATGTCATGGCACAGTGGTTGAGTATCACTGGTTGAGGGTGCCTGCTTCTGATTGGGGCTCATTTGTTAAATTTTTCATGTGTCCTGTTATGAGACGTCCACCCAATTTTGGGCTAATCGGTGAAAATGGTGTCAGGGGTCATTTGTTTCCTATCATTGCAGGGGGTGCTGTTGAGTGACTGTCAGAGGAGTCCTGTTGTGTACCCCTAAAGCAGGGGTGTCAAACTCATTTATGGCCCGGGCCACATTTTAATTAATGTTTCACTTGGAGGGCTGTTATGACTGAATCCACATAAAGAATTCAATAATAACTGTTGATTCAACTATTTTTAAGCTACTATCATGAGGGGTTTGGTAACAGGAAAATGCTTTGAATATACAGTATATCTTATTTATTACATATGAGAATTTAAAATGTTGGTAGACATTTTAGAAAGGATCATCGAAGTTGACATGTTTGAGCTGCTTTCGCGGGCCACATAAAATGATGTGGCGGGCCAGATCTGGCCCCCAGGCCTTGAGTTTGACACCACTGCCCTAAAGGTACAAATTGTACATTTTCAAGCTTGCAAAAATTCTGGGCAAGTTGAGACCCTGCAAAAAGGTCGTTCATTCATTGTTTGTTCTTCAATTTTCACAGTCAAAACCAGAGTGGACAACAACCATGGTACATCCAAAAGGATTCTTTTTTTTTTCATAACAAATGACAGTTAGAAACCGGACATAAAATGGGCTGGATATTCGTGAGTTTCAGCAAAACTCTTGGGCAAGATCAATTTTCATTCAGGACTTCACCGCGCGTGTGCATGTGTGTGTGCTTGGCGTGAACAAGGTTGTTATTGTCTGAGTATAATACTTCCCATGTACAAGAGAAAAAGCCATTTTCTAGCCCGACACTCACACAGGGCAGGGGACACTTCTTTTGATGGCTTTATGTGCAACACCTTTTGTTGCTCGTGCTTTTACGATTGACAAAAATCCAGGGGCTGCGTTCGCACCCCGCAGTCCTCGGCAAAAAGAAAAAAAATATTGTTATTAAGGGAAGTGTGCGAAACAACATGGTGTGTTGCCACAAATATATTTATAAAAATATATATAATCCTGAAAGCAAACACAACAACTCGAAGGCTGACTATTTTTAACAGAAGCTCTGCATTTGAAACTGACAATGTGAAGTTGGCAAGTCAATTTCGAGACAATGTCTGCTGACAGCTGCATGCAGTGATGCATTATGGGAAGTGTGACACTAAGCGTGTCGAAGTGAAGTCTGTATTTGTGTAAGTACTGAAACTGCCTTTCTGTATGTGTATTTGGACATAAAACTTCAGTGGTTCCTTGACTTACAAGTTGAATTCATTCCGTCACGATGCTCAAAATTCAAAACTAGGGCAGTTTGATACTTTTTTTTTTGCAGTCCGATACCAGTTTGAATATTCACTGTTCAAACACTCATTGGCACTGAGTACCGATATCGAATTCTTAAAATTTGTTTTCATGATATACTTCACCTTGTAAAATAGTCACCCAAGTTATATTTCTATACTGTGTTGTAATTTTTTTTTTTTTTTTGGTAATCATATTAGTCGTAATAGTGTGAGTCAGGAGTGTTTCCCCTCTATTGCACCAATTTTCAAGGGGTTTCAAATGTCACATGATAATGTGGAAAATGATAATGATGGTGATAAGGACAATTCTCATAATCATCATCATCATCATGATAATGATGATGTTCACGATGAACAGAAGGTTTGGGTTCTATTTCAGTTGGACGTTGCAACAGAGCGACGTGCACATTTCAAAGTGCAGCATGTCCGAAAGATGATTTAATGAGCTTCAGTGGGACAGCTAAGGTAGAAAGGTGTTTTGTCCTGTGTGTCCCCACTGTGACTAATGACCCATCTGCTTTACGGGTGCGTACGTTAACATAGTCCTGTGCTGTGAGCTCCTAATGATGATGGATGGAAGCACAAGCATCACAGCGGGGAGGTCCAAATATACCATGGTAGCGTGCGTGTGGAAGGGCAAATTCTCAAAGTCACAGGTAAGTCAACTAATATTTAAACGTGCTAAATTATGTTTTTAATGTTAATGTTGATGGAAAAGGTGGAAGGACAGAGAAAGAGGCATTAAGTGTTTGACAGAAGGAAGATGTTTCACTTCCTTGCGCACGCACACACACGTCTAGTCGAAAGCAGCATACTCTCTCCATTCTAAAGGGCGAGGGAGGAGAGGGGTGCTCAGCACGCTGTGGTTCACACACAGGTGAGTAACTCCTCCACAACAACATCAACGTGTTTTGAGAGTGGGGCTTAAAGATGGCACTCTACTGCCCCCTTACGGCACCAAAGAGCAGTCAAATTTGAGTGAAAAAAAAAAAACCAATATTTCATACCCTCGACTGAATGCTCGGTTATTAGGTGAAAAGGCTAATGTTGTGACCAATGAGTACACCTGCAAATCCAGTAATGACAAATTGCATTATTTTGCCACACTAGCCATGTTATGATCACGTTCCTTTTAACTAGAACATAATGATTTAAAACACACACACACACACACACACACACACACACACACACACACACACACACACACACACACACATTATGGTAGGAAATGGTATATTTGTGCAAATTGGGTTTTTTTTTTTCATTTTGGCCATGTAAGGAAGTTTATCAAATTCATTACTTCAGTAATTTTACTTCAATGTTTTTAATTATAAAATGGCTATGCGCTTGTGACAAAACAAGTCATGTCAAGACACACTTTATGAAGATACATAAATCATTGTTATCATGATTCTTATTATTACTTTATGTACTCAAATAAATGACTTTGTTAACCCATAAAAGTGTGAGGTGTATATTTGCCTTTTTTTTTTGTATAATAGTCATGACTATATCAGGACTTGAATGAAAGTGTATGCCTTTGTAAAAATCATGAAAACGCTTCAAACATTTTATTAAACTTTTATCTAACTGAATTAAAGAAATGACATGTAAAAATACAAATGAAAATGTTTTTGGGGTGTCATATCACCAGCTTCTTAAAATAATCGCCTCAGGCAGAGAAAAAAAAGCATTTGCCTTAAACATCGCCTCAAGATGCCACAATAGTTCTTGTTGCTAGACAGCAGACTACTTCCTGGTTCAAGCAGGATGTGGAGGTGGGCCATACCATTTTGATTGGGAGGGGTAACCGTTTCGACAAATGCGAGATTGACTCAAAATATTTAATCCAAATCCAATTCATTGCGTATATAATGCATGTATTACTTTCGGTAGCCCCTTTGATAACAAATCATGTCATGTAATTGTCATCAAAGATGCGCTTACCTTCTTGTGTTCCAGTTGGGTCAACAATTGGTGGTATCGAGGAATGACAAGTTCCGTCCTGACCCTCTGCTCTTTTCGCATGTTCACATTTTCGTAGTGCGTTTCAGGAACACTGATGTGGACATTTGAGAAAAGAAGAAGCACAAATCGAAAGCCACTTAAAAAAATGTATCTATCGTAGAGTGGGCAGGTGATGCTCACATCTCAGGGTAGTAGTGGCCCGGCCCTGGACCTTCATCCTTGGTCACCTGGTCTCTCCTGGCTGCCATGTTGCCAAAGTATATGCCTTTGTATTTTTGGGTCTTTGCAGCCTGGAGACAAAGGGACCAAAAAAAAAAAGGCATTCCAAAACTGTGATGAGGGTAAAAGAATGACAGGAGGAGGAAGAGATAACGACAAGGTGAATGGATGTTTCAAAAAATATAATGGACTAATTTCGTGTTTTAACTGCATAGTCTTGTGGAGTTGAAGGTGAATGAGAAGTGAAGTACAGAAAAATGTGTCGCAGTATGTCAGCATTCTTCCTCATTTCCATGATATTTTGTGGCCTTCACTCCTCTGCCTCAGCTTTACAACGTTTCAATACTGAACACTTAACTCAGGCTTCACCGAAAAAAGAAGGAAAAAAAAGCACAAAAATCACTGAATTGTTGAGGAGTACATTTCCTCACTTCCACTTGAAGAGTAGACTGGTACTCGACGGTTGAGTTAAATAAACAGGCTTATCTGCTATCCTGTGTAAAGACATTTGTGCTGTCATGGCACAAATAAATGCAATGGTTCATGTTTTTTGACGATGGCAGAGGCCCATGGACTTCATCGTGAAGGCAAAACCATGAAATTGTTTTCATTTGCCCTCAAACGAGCTCAAACTCTGAAACAATTTCACAATCCAAATTCAAAATTTTAGAATTGATTTCTAACTTAAATGTTTTGTTATTCATTTGTTGAATGGTTTGTGGTTGAAACAATTGTGCTCCATAAGGCAGTTTAAAAAGTATCATAACATAGGAAAATAAGGTTCCTTATGGCCAAATAGGTGTGTGAAAAAAATATTAATGTATTTTTTTTTACCTTTTTTTTTAACCTTTTTATTGTCTGGCTGCGGATTTATTGGTAAATATGCTATTCTGTTTGCCTCATAAATTTGTAAATCTGACTCTTATCTTCAAGCTATGAAGCTCAAAGCATTTTCGTGGGTGCATTGTACTCTCTTCAATTGAGTGCACAAACATTAGTGAAGCAAACAGGATAAGACCGAAGTTGACTTACTGAAATATTTATCTGGATTGACTTCAATTCATGTTTTTAACTCCAATGTGAAAGCTCTGATCATGTGTGGGAAAAAAAGGGAGGGCGGGGGGGGACGCAAATAAAAGTTGGAAATCAAAGCATCTCAACCTCTGCAGTCTCTTTTGATAAGTTTTCCGTGACCTGGCTGTCTGGCCCTGTTCACTCATACACATCCTGGGAAGAGCAGGAAGAAGAAATAGTAAGTTTGGCTCAAAGGGAAAAACTCCACGGGGTGCCTGTCTCCTGCTCTCCATCTCAACATTGAGCACACAGCAAGATCGCAGGTTCAATCCCTCCACGATCCTGCCAGGCAAATAAAAGATTTCCAGATACAGTAGTTGCGCTTTAAAACTGAAACGAGCATGGCTCGCAGGCCGATGCAAGCAAGCGCCAATGTCGTTGCTGCGAACGTGGGGTCTGCGGGCACAAATTACTTTTTTATGTCTAGCAATGCTTTTAAAAACAGAACAAACACAGCTGATAGGAGACAATTTTTAAATACTGACGGGAATGTCCAACATGTATTATTTAAATGAGATTTTTTTTTTCTCCCATGGTACAAATGCCCAAAACGTTTTTTTTTTTGGTTAGGATTTTGAGCAAAGAATTGCCATCATTAAAAATGGGAGCGAAAAACAAAAGTGTTTCATTTATATTTTTGTTCAGTATATTACTGTAGTTACTGTATATAATTAAGACGTGAGGCAGACTGTGGAACAAAAAAAATCATCGTGGCGCAACAACTCGCGTCAAGAGTCCAACGGAATGCTAATCATCAACGACGTCCATATGTGACATGAGATCATCTTTCATGCTGTCTAGGGAACTCATTTACAACATTCAAAAAGGACTTCACACATTGCTGCTGTTTACATGCTGCTGTTTTGGTTAGCAGCAGAGCTCAAATGAGCTCAGCTCTTATGTCTTTGTGAACAGCAGCGTTTATGATCTACAAATAACTAATCACAGTTATCTCCTATTTTATATGACTGGAAAAAAAGCCAGACGTCAATTTATCTTAGGCAGATGATGGGCCTGGCAAATAAGTGGTCCACAGCATCTATTGGGGAGGGGCCACTGTTTGAAGAAACACATTCTAAAGCGATGCTGAGAACTCGTGGTCCTCGTGCATGCCTGCGGTTGTTGTTTCAAGTGAATATTGTAATGCGACCGCAGGAATAATGACAAACGGCACCCCTTTATTGCACACATGTAAAATGGATGAGCGTTGGTGCGCCGTGGCTTCCAAAGTGGAGCTGCCTTCATTAGGCATGGAAATGGGTTTGGAGATAACTCAATAGGGTGAGAAGTGGTGCATGCATTTGATGTGCCCACCATGAAATGAACTTCAGCGCAGGCCGGCCCACAAATAGCAGCGGTCCACTGAATACCTAATTCGAAGAAATTATTTTTGCTTCTTTTATTTATTTTTTACTTCTAATTGTGCACGTTTTATTTGTGGAGCTGCATTCATTAGGTATGTCATTTGATTTGGAGAGATAACCCAACAGTGTGGGAAATGTTGCATGCATTTGATATAAAATACATGAAGTATTAGGGCACTTTGGATTACATGGGAAGCAACACCTACGTTCAAAGGATTGTAGTAGGCTGGGCCCAGGGTTGTGTCTCTGTGCGGAGGCTCCTGTTTGCGGAGCACCCCTGAGGCGTCCTCTTCATAGCCACATGCCTGACCCGGGGAAGGAATGGATGGCACATCGTACTGGCTAGCAATGCGCTGCAGCAAACTTTTAGCAGGATGCACCTGCAAAGAGACATTATGTTATATCACAAATTGTTTTGAGTTTTATATTTGAAATGAATTTGCAAAAAAAAAAAAATTGTAGTGAAGAATTTTGAGTTTTTTTGTTTTTTTAATCCACCTTGAAATGTGTCTGTCACAGAATAATGTAAAAAAAGTGAAGATATATATGTGCTTTTTTTTCATATAATCAGCCAATCATGTTTTAATCTTGATGGATTAAAAGCCCTCAGACACTTGAGTGCACTCACAACATCAATTACACCCACCAGGTGAAGAGAGAAAAAAAAAATCTAATTTCATAAAATACTGTATGTGTGTAAGGTTCACGTCCTGTGCAAGAGGTTCAATGCTAAAATAATTTGGTTGCTTTTGATGGCAAGTGGTTTATCTTGAACTCTCAGTGACACTGGGGACCATTACATATGCTACCAAAAGCAAAATAACGCAATTAAAATGTGGGTGCTTTTGAGGTGGATTACAGAGAGATGGACTCTTCATTTGTTTTAGGTGAACTAAAACAAATGAAGACAAAAGTAATAAATATTTTTGGACAAATTTTTAAAATGCCTCATCTTACATATTATGCATTATCATTTCTCACAAATGATTTGAGTTGTCTCTATGGGTCAAAAAAATTTGTCCTTTATTGTTTAATATGCAGTTCAGAAAATGAATGGATGGATGGAATTAATAATGAATCGATAATGTACATTATTTATGTTGGATGATGGATAGATTTTCTTATAAAAGCCTTCCGGTTACAAACTTCTACATTGACCATATCATTTTATTAGTTTCCATTACTCAGTTTACCAGACTGCCACCAAGCACAGCAACATTCGCACGAGCCCTCAGCTTGTGGCTGGTGGTGGCAGGCTGCGAGAGAATATTATACGCCCCGGGGCCCGGACCTTCACACGCCAGGTCATCGAAGCGCCTGGAGCGGCTCCGAAGACTGCAGCCGCCATGGACATTTAGCTAAAAAGACAATTGACAATTGTTTAACAACACAGTATTGCAAAATTGCATCTGCGGTTGAGTAATAAACCAGTGATTGGCAAATACTTTTCTCACAATATTCAATGGAAAACATTACAGAGATATGTAATACTCAAACTGATAAACTTGACTGTTTTTTTATTCAATATTCACTCCATTTAAATCTAATGTCTGTTACACATTCCAAAAAAATCTGGGTTAGGCGCCTGTCCTGTTTACCATTCTGTTACATCAGCTTTCTTTTTAACAACACTCAACAAATGTTTGGGCACCGAGCACACGAATTGTTGACACTTTGTAGGTGGAATTTGTTCCCATTATTGCTTGATGTGATTATATTATACATTATATTTTATCCTGTATTAATATATATCAACTTTGTTTGCTCATCATATTTAGAGCTAATATGCCACACATTTTCAATGGGAGACAGGTCTGGACTGCTGGCAAGCCAGTCATGTCGGTGGAATTCTTTCCCATTTGCTCCATCTTTGCTTGTGCAAACAGAGCCTTTCGGGGATTCCTTTTACACCTAATCATGACATTCATCTCCAATTAGGCTGTTCACCTGTGGAATGTACCAAAAAGGTGTTCTTGAGCATTCCTCGTTTGTTGCCTCCTGTCCATCTTTTTGGGAATGTGATACAGGCATCAAAATCAAAATGAGACAAACAACAATTACAATCAGCATTTTGAACAGGAAATATTTTGTCTTTGTAGTGTATTCAAGTTAACACGGATTGGAAAGGATTTGCAAATGATTGTTTTCTGTTTTTATTTGCCCCAACTTCATTGGAATTGTTTTGTTTTTTTTACACGAGAGGGTTCAATTATGGTAAACTGGGTAGTTGAGCACCAGAATATTAATGATACCAAAGCAAAGCATCCATCTTACCTTCAAAGGTGAGGTATCATAGTACCCAGGTCCTGGTTCTGTTGCACAGGACTCACTGATCAATGGTAGTCTGCTAGCCAAGGACAAAAATGGAGCATAGCCATCTATGCAATGAGGACAAAAACGTATTTATCAATTTAAATCTGTGTTTTGGTGTTTATGACTTTTAAACTGTCCTACCTGACCATGTGGAGTGTCTTCTTGAATTTAGGTTGTATGATCCAGGACCGACTGTTGCTGAGGTCTCACTATTTGGTAAGAAGGTGACTCTTGGAGCACGCCCGTACATGTTTAAACCCTCATTTCTATCACATTAATAAGAGAGCTCTTAATGAGGTCAGCTTTTTTTCCGCGTTCTTTCGATATCGTTTCTAGGATACCATTTGAGTTCCAGTCAAGCACTCAACTCCGTCGTAGCCAAGATACCAACCGACGCCGTGCAGTGAGCAATCGCAGTCTACCATCTAGTGGTAAGACATTAAAAAGGCACACATTTTATGTTGATTATTAGATTGGGTCGATTTCTTTGTATGTGTGTGTGGGGTTCTCTGTGGAGATGTTTTACTTAAAATAACCTTGACAATAACTACTCGCCTCTCCATCTTTTATCTATTTACTCTCTCTCCATCTTTTATCTATTTACTCTCTCTCTTTCTCTCTGTATTAAATTATCGTCACTCGGCGACACCTTTAGTAACAAAGGCAGCCAATTGTATTTATATTGTAATTCCAATTACATACACTATACGAACAATTTTGTACAATAAGGTAGTAATTTTAAGTGACGTTGATATCTACATATATTTTTTATTTCAAAACGGATCTGCGGACTTGAAGAAACTAATGGACGTTCGAGAGTAACGGCCCAGGTAAAGATCACACCCAAACATTTAATTTTACTTTTTTTTTTTTTAAATCCTGGCACCGTGCATGGTTTCAATTCAAAAATTCTATCCGGGCATTAAACTTGCGGCCAACGTGTCTCTCGACAGAGGGCAGCATTGAGTTATGAAATCATGGTGCATTCAATGAATAAAACCGTTATCGGAATATGATTATATCTTATTTAAACTTTGGACCATGCAGTGATTTGTAGGGCAACTCAGTCAATAAATTACACCACAGATGCTGGAAGTAATCTCTATTGATAAGAAGCTGCACTCAGGGTGATTTTCTCACCCCAAATCCCCGTTGATTGGAATTGGAATTCGTAATCGACTAGGGTACCTTGAACGCGACCCCTTTGGTCAACGTTTACCGCAAGGCTTCGACGGACGATAGCGGAAGGCTGCATCTTTTTGCCTGCATTTTCAACTCATCCCGTACATTATAACATTTCGGCAGGTCATGAAGGCGACAACGGGTGTATTGCTTTTGTTGGTGCTATCCGCGTGCGTGCTCTCGTTGGCCCAAGCAGCCAGGAGCCGACCCAGCAGCCAGAACAGCTTCCGAAAGGCGGCCAGCGGCGTCTATCAGACGCTGAGCAACGTGTTCGGCGAAGAGAACATCCGAGGCCTTTACAAGGTGAGCGTGTGGGACGTGCCTGGATGTAATGATTGATCTTCTTGTGTGTGTGATGCTAAAGTGGCTAACGAGGAAATCAAGCTCATTCGGAATGGAGGCGGGGGGCTGTCTCGAGGAGAATGCCATTTTGAAACGCATTAAGGCCAAAATTCACACCCATAAAATACCTCATAGTAAAAACATATACACAAAAGCGTCAGTTAGGGTTGTTGAACAACTGCGCTTGCCTATTTATGAATTATTTTAATGAAATGTACCTCAAATCATTTGTGACGACACGCTCTGACTAAGATATCCGAGCATGTGACGCTTCATCCGGTGCGTTTCGTCGCCGAAGCCGTTGAAGCGAATTTTCTCGTCACCAAAAGGCTCGTTACGCGTATTTTTAACAAGCAAACAAAAACACGCAGTGTGTATTAGGAAGCACAAAACTCCTACTGCGGTATCCCTTCCCTGGCTCCCTCTACATGTTAATAGTTCTTTTTAAGATCCTATTATTTATTTTCAAATTTTTAAATGGCCTCGCCCCCACCTTATGTCTCCGAGCTGCTCCGCCCCTACGCACCTGCCGGGTGCCTCAGGTCTGTGGACCAGACACTGTTAGAGGGACCGAGAACTGAGCAAAGGCTCAGATTGGAAGGGCTTTGCATAAAAGGCACTGGAGTTGGTGAATAATTGCATTTTTTCGGCTATTCGTTGTAGTTGGGTTCTCTAGAAAATGTTGTGTCTGGCAAATTGAATGGGGTTCAACTATTTTGGTTTCATCTGCCAGGATGATTTACAACACTGCTTTAGATTGAAAAAAGTATTTATCAAAAAGATGTTTTAATGCCAATTCCTCTGTTCGTTTCCAGTTCTTCTCCAAAGCAACAGAGCGCTTTGTTCATGGCGTGGACTCCTTCCTTGACACTATCTGGAAAATTTGGGTCGATTTCCTTGATGTGATGGGAATTGACTGTAAGTTAAATGTAGTTACTACTTAATCCAAGAAATCAAAGTTAACTAAAATCCAGGTGCCTATCTAAATTTGTTGCCTTCCTTCAATGTGCAGCATCCAACCTGAGCCATTACTTCAGCCCAGCATCCCTGAGCAGCAACCCAGCACGCGCCCTGCCCCTCATGGCCGGTGCCCTTGCAGCCCTGTGGTTGCTGTCTGTGTTCCTGGGCGGGGTGTTCTACGTGCTGCACATTTTATTCGGCCGCTTCTTCTGGCTAGCGCGTGTAGTTCTGCTGGCAATGGCCTGCCTGTACGTGCTGCAGAAGTTCGAGGGCGACCCCGAGCGCGCACTGCTGCCGCTGTGCGTCATCATGGCACTGTACTTCATGACTGGTCCCGTGGGTGTGTACTGGCGACGCGGCACCAGTTCGCTGGAGGAGAAGATAAATCACTTGGACACTCAGATCCGCCTGCTCAACATCCGGCTAAGTCGGGTCATCGATGGCCTGGAGCGCATGGACGAGTAAAAGCAGCAGCAGCAGCGCCCCCTTCACCGGTATTTAAACGTCCAATAAGAATTTCACCTGCTTGAGTTCATGGCCTATTGTCCTCAAGTATTTCAAGCCTTTGTTTGCATGACGCCCACTACATTTTGTGTTTACGACAGTGGCACCTTGAGCTAGGTCAAAATCTTTATCGGGTGTACAGGCCAGGTTTAAAGTCACATTTTAACATTTACCTGTCATACGTGTGTAAAAAGAAGTCTCGGTGATTGGTTCTCACATCGGCCTTGTTCGTGATTCGAATCTTTGCAATCAATCACCGGAAATATGGCGGATGATTCAGTTGTTTTCGGTTCACTGACTCGAGTTATTGGAAAGACTGTACACTCTCATTTAATAAAATTGGTAAACTCACTCAAGTTAGTGAAAAGGAAACGAAGATGATTTAGATCTAAGGATGCACCGATCACAATTTTCTGGCGGACTGCTCAAAAGTAGTTCTCTGAATAAAAACTGACAGTTGCTGATTTTTATTTATTTTCCTCATTCCCTGGAGTGAGATGAGATCAGTGAAGAAGATAGATTCTATTTTAAGGCATCATTTTTGCAGTGTGGAGGTAGCTTTGGTATGAGTTCCACTCTGATGACCAGTAACAGAGATCCTCATGACTACTTGCTAGCCATCTTCTCTAACTAGCACGACACTGAAAGACGATGGACATAAGTACTTTACACTGACTTCAGAATTTCCTTTCTCCTCCCCTTGTCAGAAAAGTAATATTTGATGCTGACTGAAGTGAGGTTTGTGAGGAGCGCTGACATCACACATTATCATATCAAAAATCTGACAGACATGGAAGGCAGGTTTTCGCCATGAATTTCCAAATTATATCTTGGAGGTACCACTGTGCTATGTTATTCCACAAAAAAAAAAAAAAACTTCCTTTGTTTTTCTTTGTTAAATTATCAAGGAATATTTGGACAACACAGGTCAACAGAAAAAAAGACCTTGTCAAAAAAGTAGTGTTTGTTCTCTCCCTAAATTAGCAAAGTTAAAATGCCCCGCACACACCCCCCCACCCCAAAAAAAAGTCTGTTCTGAATACTTTAGTCCACACTGTGTGTATGCAAATATTTATGTTACTGCATCATTACAGGAATGTCTCCCATCATTGATACACAATATTATTCTCAGGGACTAATTGGACTAAACATTGAGCTTTTTTTGTGCTGCGATCAAATAATCCTGTCTATGTTCTGATTATTATTGTTTTAAATGAAATGTCAGGTTTGTCTCCCCTGCCCAATCCTAACGATGGACAGTTTTTTGAATTCTCTTGTTGTGGAATGTGGACTCTTGAGACGCCATTTTGGATGCAATGGTTATGCCGCACCAAGTTCAAAGAAGCCACTAATAACATCACAAATCTGTAAGTGTTCTCTACAGGCATCTTGCAATTAATTCATAACTGCAAACGTCTCAAATGGCTCAGTTGTCCAAAATTAATCTGTTTGCATCCCTGTTGTGTCAATTAATAGTGATGGATCATACATTCGATTACCACAGAAAAAGTAATTTCTTGCACTAATTACTGTACTTGAGTCAATAATACAGCCTGCTACTTTTTAAGTGATATGAAGGGGAAAAGTGTATTTAAAAAAAAAAAAAAGCAATTACATGTGTTTTATTATAGGGTCGTTCCACTTTTTTATACAGCCCTCTGAAGGTCATGCAAAGTTAATGAAATATGATTCACATTTTTATTATGCATTTTTGGGCTTTAAAAAATATTTTTATTTTAAGAAATGCATGGCAGACTGCATCTTTTGGCCCAGCCGTTTTAGTCGTGTTTATATGTGAAAGTGCAAGTAAGCTTCATTTCGTCGCAATTGATGGATGGATGTTTTATTACGTACTCACAGCATGTTTTGCTTTTTGTTTTTTTATGAAAATGTTACAAGTCAGCTTAGAGAAGTTTGTCATTTTAAAAAAAAAATTCACTGGTCAAGAAATTCAAGTGGTGTTACACTGAAAAGGGGTCAAGTTTACCAAAAAAAAAAAAAGGTCCCATGTGTTTGTGGGATTTTACACTGATAGGAATATGATTAAACACACTCCACTTTTGCAACTACTGCATTAAAAACATTCAAATGCTATTCCTTATTAAAAAATGTCAATACAGCATTTATTTAATGAATGAATCTAACAGTATCCTCACTGTTCCTGTTATTCCATAGGCAGCCTTTTTCTGTTACGTGCCAACTTGAATCAGTGTCATTTTTATATTCACATTTCTCAACTTTTTTTTTCTTCTCATTTTGCCGTGTTGTACTTGTAGAATAGGCCACGTGGAAAGTTAAAAACTGTGATTTGGTGTGTATGTGTTTGTGAGTTGAAATGCAAACATGTCGCTGGGTAGCAATTGAATCTTGTGCTTTTGTGGGTGTGTGTGTGACCAATTCCAAATAAATTCCATATTTAAATGAATAAAAAACAAACCGGAAGTGTGTCCTATGTTCTTTGAACCAGATCACCGGCACGTGGAGGTTATAAGCACTACTTAACAGGCATGAGTTTATTTACGGTCAATCAAACAGTATGGTGGCATGTTGAAAACAGTTTTATTTTGCATTTTGCAATCATTTTTACTCTATATTTTACATTCTAATCATGTATTTCTATAAACGTCATTAGTTATTGCATAGTTAGTTCTGCAGCTTTATTTTCCAAATCTGTTCATATTGAAAAAATTGGATGATATTCACAATTCTGCATGTCTACAAAAATATTATATTTGGCTTCAGTGGGATGACAAGTGCAGAATCCTCCAAAAAGAATCCACGTTTTCAACAATCAGGTCTACCAAACTGGGTCATTGGTAGCGTAGCGGTTCAAATAGCTTGATTCAAGGTCTTTGTCTCCATTCACAATTGTCCTGTGATGAACAGGCTCCAATTCCCTGTGACTGTCAAGGGGATAAGCGCTATTCAAAATGACTGAAGGGTGAATCCTCTTTATTCAATCCCTTTTTGCGCCATAAAATGTCCATAATAAATGTCAATAAAAAAAAAAGTGGAACACAAAATTTCTGCGACACATGGTGACTTCCAGGTTGTCAACATGTCACAATGAATGCTCCCAAGGTAAATCACTGCGCAGGATAAAAGGTTCCATATCCAAGTTGTTTCATTTGAAATACCACCAAAAATAAATTTTCCTTAATTGATTTATTTTTTTGGTAATTCCACAAAAAGCACAATTATTTTGTATTTTTGTTGTCATCTCCCCAAAAACATTTTGTTGGAAAAAAAAGAGAATTTGGAGATACTTGCGTTTTTGTAGGATGGCAAGGAATGTTACTGCGAACATAATGTTACATATTTTCTTTTAAAAGGAAGACTGTGAACTTAAATTTTATAATCCTATTATTCTTGTATATTTATCAACATCCTGTTCCATGGTTATCCTAATACTTCGGTCCTGTGACTGCTCACTAATCTGAAGTGCCACAAGACTTGCTGGCATCGCGTGTGATGATGGTTTGATGATTTTGTCTGACTTTGGAAGCACATTTACATAGAAAATGGTACCTTTTAGAAGCGGGACAACACTCTCACGTCAGTACCGGTAGCTGCTCCTGAAGCCACCCCTGGTGTATGAAGAAGCTGGAAATGATGAATTCCACTGTTGAAACTGGCGCAGAGCACATTGGAGGCGTCGTTGGGCGCCAATGACACCAGAGGACCGGCGCCGTCGACCGACAACGTAGCTAAACACACTTGAAGAGAGCAAGAGACGTGAATAAGACGCGAAAAACATAACCTGCAAGTCTAAATGTTATCAGGAGCGCCGGCCTACATTTCCAACAAAATTTTCAATATTTGTTCTATTGAACTGCAGTCATTTATTCCTAATAGGCTATCGTCCATGCACTGTTTCTAGAACATGTTAGATTATTATTTTCAACATTGAAGGGCCAGCTATGAAATGCACAACCTGCTGAGTTCTGTCATACCTGCTGAGTTCTGGTCCCACACTTTGACAGAGCTGTCATGGGATGATGTGGCCACCAGAGCGGCGCCATTGCCCCCCGGTGGCACAGGCAGGAAGACGCAGCATGCGGTGGTCTGCAGGTGGCCCCGGTACTCTACCACCTTGCAGCCTGGCTGACGCAAATCCCACAGCTGACCACACACACAACATCATGGGAGGCTTTTACGAATTGATTCTCTGAAAATATGGATTTTCAGAGAAATATGACGTGATTTTTGTTTTCCTGAATATAACTTTACTGCTGTAACATCAAATTCTGATTAAATTATGACCTAATTTGCTCAATACAAATTTATCCTTGTAATTTCCCCCCCCCCCGAGTGATATTGCGTATGTTACAGCTGTAATTTTACAATTTTATTCTCAACATTTCATCTTTATCTGAAAACAATTAAGTTTTAATTTCACTCGAATTTCGTCATGAAATTAAGACGCATTTAAGGAATATTTCAACTTGAGTGTCAGAATATTATTATATTTCCTTGTGATTTTTTTCTTGTAATATATTATTCTTATAAAATGTAAACATCTATTTGATATCACAATGCATATCTCCAAATATTCCTGATGTATTTTTTTAATTACAACAAATGTTTTGATTAGATTTTGTGCTACAAAACAAACTATTGTAAAATGCTGATATGTTTTCTTTTGTTCTCCTAATATTTAAATTTTTTTCCCAAAATTCAGTCTAATATTTCGATTTAGATCCTTAAACTTGGAGAAAAAAAACCCACTAAGAAATACTTTGACTTTAATCTCAGGGCATTATCAATTAAAATATATATCTTATTTCTATATTTCAAGATTGAAGTTGACATATTCTGATCATTTGTTGAAGAGAATACATTTGTAATACCAGAAATACAATTTTAATATGCATTAAATAACCGATAAACATAATCTATAAATAGTCATGATATTTAAGGCGAATGAATGAGAACTTTTGGCAGCCATTTTGTTTTGTCCAAAGCAAACCAACACGAATGAGAAGGACGTGACACAACCTCACCGTGGCTTCACAGCCTTGGCCACCAAAACCGTTGCTGCTGGACACCAGGTAATTTCCATTGTCAGAAACGTCACAGTGGGTCTGGATGTATTGCTTGGCCGGAAATGTGTTGGTCACCTGCCACGCTCGGCTGTCCCACACTCTGTATGCACACACGACAGACATTTGTGTCGTAAAAGTGCAAAAAAATTTCTAAGTGAAAATCTGCTCTCTTAATGGTAAAACTTGAAATGTCTTATAAAAAAGGTTCACGTAAATTAAGAGTTTTATTCTTTTTTTTTTCCTCCAATAAGTGAGGTTTTTTTCGCCCACATTCGAGCTTTAATCTTTCAAAAACTTTTAAAGGGATTTTTTTCCTCATACAGTATTGCAACTTTATGCTTAGAAGATGTTTTGTTTTCCTCTTTCAAGACGATTTTTCCCCTGTAAATAACAATTTTATTCTCAAATTTGTAGTAATACATATTTTCTCAAAATATATGTACCGGTCATGCAATTCTCAAAAAAGTTGACTATTTCGACTCCTAGTATTACAGTTAGCTATTCTTGTGATTCCATTCGACTTTATTCTCTTTTAAGTTTTTTTACGTTCCCCAATATTGCTTTGTTGTTAAAATGCCTGGTAGCCAACTACAAAGAAATATCAGCCGTTTGCGTCTGTGTCCTTTTTTTTCATAGCTGCACAGTAGTGAGAGGGAGAGAGAGTGCTGCACTTTTGCTGGTATGTGGTCGATACAAGTATGTCGTAATCAAACTGATTCTCAAATCTACAGTGGCTGCTTTGAATAGTTGCAGTGACAAAACCTGTCTGTACCGTATGGTTTTGTCCTCCGACGTTTGGACGACCGAGGAGCTGCCTGGCACCCAGCACACGTGAGTCACCTACGCCGTCGTCAGAGGGAGGTTCAACGTATCGCGTTGCCTTGATGGACTGAACAAAATGAGTGCATTGTTCTCACCAGGTTTCTGGAAATGTTGTGTCTCTGCTCGCATTTTGCAGATTCAATGTCCCACAGGCACATGCAGTTGTCGCGGGAGCCCGTGCACAGTTTCCTCCCATCTACAGAAACACGACGGCAACCGTGTCAGTTTTGTGTTCTATGAGCAAAATTGGTAGTGACAGTACAAAGCCTCTGTCAAATCTTAAATTAGACTAAGATAAAGCGTTGGCATCACTTTGATGTATTTGATCCATTTTTACCCCATAGATGGTTAGGTAGATGCAATACTTGTGCGATTCTGTTTTGAATAAAAACCTTTTTGACATTTTTTTTCCCCCAACTCAGATATGACAACGTAAATTGATGATTTTCAGCCCATCGCTGTATGGCGACACTGATTATTTTGAGATTAATTTTGCTGAGATGGCTGCGTGAGTGCGTGCGTGTGTGTAAGACAGTGAATACCAGGGCTGATTGCAAGCCCGTTGACCACTAACTGGTGCCCGCAAAACTCCTGAATGGCCTCATCCCCCTGGTTCAAGTCCCACATTAGGACAGTCTTGTCCCGTGAGGCGCTGAAGATCCACGTGCTGCCCGGGTAACAAACCACCTAAGTTCACAACACAAAGTGGAGAGGATGTTTGTGTGTGTGTGTGTGTGTGTGTGTGTGTGTGTGTGTGTGTGTGTGTGTGTGTGTGTGTGTGTGTGTGTGTGTGTGTGTGTGTGTGTGTGTGTGTGTGTGTGTGTGTGTGTGTGTGTGTGTGTGTGTGCGTGTGTTTCTCTGTCCACCTGGACTGCTTGCAGAGAACATTCCCGTCAAATGAATTGGTTATCACCGAATCTGACCACAATGATATAAATAATAGTGCAGTAATTCAACTTAAGAACTTTTCTCAAAGTCCCAGCTGTCCCTCAAATATGATTTGTGACCTCATTCAAAGGATACACTTCCGAATTGTTTGCTGCAAGACTTGTTTAAACGATAGTTTAGCACTGTGATCTGTTGGCTTTAATTTCATTCACTTTTAAAGATAAAGAGTAAAGATCGGATCCTATACCTTGATAGACCACATCCCGGACTGCGGGTCTTTGATGTTGACAACTTTGGCAGAGTTGGGAATGTGCAACAACTCAGTCAGACCATCACTCTTCCCCACGATCCTCCCTGGAGGCAAAACATGAACATGGGGTGATAAGTCGCCCCTTCCACAGACGCAGCCAACATAAATTAATTTTCAAAGTCTCCTCATGCCTGGTTAAATATTACATACACAGTAAAGTGAAGTGGGTTTTTTTAATCACATTATGTCTACCCGTCATGCCAAATAAAAAGATGATCTCCTTTCAGTGCAACATTACAGACATCCGAAAGTGAGTGACAATTATCCTACCCTGAGGG
>CAAKHF010010826.1:36766-48732 GCA_901007745.1 Hippocampus kuda
GTGAGATAGGCATTTAAACAATATTGATGTTACCTTGGTAACCTCTCTGTTATGACCCTGGAAGGATTGACACATGCGGCCTTGTTTCCAGTCATACACCACCACCGTCTGTAAAACACAGCGATATGTTTTATAAGCCATTGGAATGAAATGTGATTGAATTCAAACTTAAACGTCTGTCGTCTACCTGGTCGGTGCCTCCTGAAACACACAGATCGGCGCTGAGGTTTGTGATGGTGTTGACGGAGCCGTGATGGGCCGGTTCATACTGAACCACCTTGCTGTCGAACGCAGTGTCTGTCTTTTCACCCTCTGAGGCCCTGGAAATGGAAGAGGAAAAGTGTGATAGCCATAGAGCCACAAGTTTTTAAAAGTTACTACACAAACTGTAGCATTTGGCTGCTGAATGTGTCTCTTTCAGTGGTGTGGCCTGGTCAGTAACGTTGGAGTCTGGTTGGCCGGTTAGTCTTCTTGAGTTGTGGCCTACAGGAGCTCCTTGCGAGTGTTTTGATTTTTTTGTGTGTGTTTGACATTGTCCCGTTCTATGAATGAATGAAAATGCATCATCAACTCTCAGCTCTACTTGCCGACATGCGAGGGCATTGCCTTCATAATATTCTTCCACTTCACTCGAGTGGCGGCACAACTGAAGCTCAATTGTAACTCATATTTTAGCTTGCAACACAAGGAGCAAAAGCTGAACCAACTTGCCGGTTGGGGCACTCACAAGTAACAGTGTGTTTAGATATGGACATCTCACCTGTACAGCTCAGACCTCTTGCGAAACTTGCTCTGTAACTTGCCCATTTCTGAATCTCAAATCCTGCGACAACATAACATTGACAAGCATTTTCTTTGGCTTTTTGTTGGAGGTGGGTCTGTGTGACAGTCACCATAGAACAGACAATGGCACTGAGTAGTTCTGGTTATGATGATACAAATAAACAATAACACAATTAAACCTGGATTAAAAACAAACAAGCACAGGTCGAGATTTCAGACAAGTCCTCAGAATTGTGTGGCTGCCCAAAAAATAACTTTAACGAAACCACTCAAATCTTTTCTTTTTAGGAAAGTGGAACTACTGTGTCTTCTTTTTACGAAATTAATCACAAAAGAAGATCAAAGCCAAAACTCTTAAACCTCTAAATTGTGAGACAGACGAGCTAACCACTCCCTCCCCATCCTGCCTATATCATAATTTCTGTATTTTTTTTAAAAATCATTTTCTTTTGTCCCTAAAGGTGATATTTGAGTGTTCTGTTGTTGACTATCAACAGCCACAACCTACGAGGTTACATCACGCACCAGACACACAGGTGCACATCTTAGCTTCTTAAGCAATTAAATCCTATTACCGTCGCAAGAAACACCGACCACCTACCAACTGCTATCATGAACAACATTTAGAAAGAAAGTTAGAATCGTTGTGTGGTGTAACGCCGGGTAGAAGTAGTGGATCGTGTGGTGGTTTTGTGTACGTGTGTACCTGCCAGTCCAGCCAGGAATCTTCCTGATGCGACCGCTAGCCGCCTAGCATGCTAACTAATCTTGAACCCTCACGTTCGGCGCTCTGACGGCGTTCAAACTCGGCCGAGTCTTCATCCGAACACCCCCTGAACGGTTCCCCGCAGGCTGACATAACATTTTCGAAACTGAGAGTGGGTGCGTGGCGTGGGACGGATAGTTTTGGACGAGTTATCTTCCTTGGAGACCGAGGAGGAGAGAGCGACGCTTTCTCCGTAGCTATGGAAAGAATGAGCGGGTCACGTGACCAAAAGCCGGTCGTCAGGACAATGGCTCCGCCTCAATATGAGATTAAGTGATTTGTCTGCCGCTCACGAGAATCAAAAAAGATAGATGTTTGGGGCTGTTGAAATATTGGAATTCAACTGTTGCGTGCAATTATGATGCCTCGCCCTAATTTCCTCTGGCCATCTCTAGAGCCGTTCATGGCTCCTTGTTCTTCCGCTACTTGCGGCACCTGAGGTCAATTAGCACTCAGGTGAGCCAAAATAAAAAGGAGTGGTGAGAAATCAGTAGTTCGCTCTTCTCCGCTCTTCACATACTGCCACTCAGGACAAGACAGGAAGTAAGTGGTGAGGTTTTATTGTTGAGATGTTTGGTTTTTGTTTTTCTGGTTTCCCTTCAGTCCTTGAAAAAATACTGTGAGATTTCTGCAAAGAAATGTATTTTTCTCACTGCTTTTCAAATCCCAAGGTGCCTTCAATTATTGATATTATTCAGACTCTCAATGAATGTAAATCGGAGCCCAAAGAGGTTAAAAACTATGTTTTGCAGTTTGTACAAACTGTGTGCTTAATCTCCCCTCAGCCTCACTCATCCAGCCGAGAGTGGCTATAAAAGGTCTGACTGCTGACCTGGAGATGTCCACCATGAAGCATCTCCACTTGTCACAGCTGCGCTCGATGCTGCTGCTCGGCTACTTCGGTAAAGGCAACAATTTAATTATGAAAACATTTTATCCATATACAGTCTGCCATTTGTCTGAGTTTCAACTGGCATACTAGTACATGGAAAATCTGGATGGCAAGTGTAGTTGCTGATGAAATGGCTTTAAAGACTCGGACTCTAATGGCTTTTCAAAACTATGTGCAATTAACGCTCATTAGTTAAGTTGTGTGCTGCACTTGACCCAAATAGTGTGTGTAAAGTGTTGAAGCCTTTTTCCAACTCAAGGTTCATATTGCAAAGAACTGTCATCACTAATGTGCTTGCACTGTTTTTTTGCCACAATGCCCTACTTTTGCTTTGCTGTACTGTATATGCTCAAGTGTTTAGTTTTTTTTTTTCTTTTTTGCAGTAGCTGTTGTGCTATCGGCCTCCACGGATCATGTGAGATGGTGCTTAAAGTCGGACAAGGAGCACCAGAAGTGTTTGGCACTGGCCACAAAGGCACCAGTCTTTTCCTGTGTCAAGAAATCGAACACTTTGGAATGTCTCACTGCCATTCATGTGAGGTTTCTTCCCCCCCCCTCCCCCAAATGGATATATTGAAGCATGGTGTGGTCATGTTTGAAACAACTGCCAGTCAAAGCTTCTAACTGTGAATCTTGCTTTTTCTCACTGGTCCCATAAAGGGATGGGACGTACAAATGAAGTTGGTTGCTAGTAGCCTTCTTTGAAAATTAGTCAGCGCTGGTAAAGTTGCGAAATGTTGCAAGGTGGCAACATTTGGCTGTGCAGAAAGTTGCTCAGTAGTCAAATGCTACTCTGGAAAGATTTTTTTTGTCTTCCATTAATCTCTGTGCAGGAGGGTACAGCGGACGCCATCACATTGGATGGAGGAGACATCTACACGGCTGGCCTAGATGATTACAAACTCCATCCCATAATTGCTGAAGACTATGGTGCCTGTAAGTAAACTGTAAACAATCAATCAGATGTTGAATTCATTGTGTGGGGAATGATGGCACAAAATGTGTCACTTGTTGCTACAATATGTCGTCATTTATCAAATGGCATCAATTTTTTTTCCATTCAATGTGATCAGCATCAAATGGCTGTTACTACGCTGTCGCCGTGGTTAAGAAGGGATCTGGGTTCGGCATCCGAGACCTGCAAGGGAGGAGATCCTGCCACACTGGCTTGGGAAAATCTGCCGGCTGGAACATTCCGATTGGAACTCTCATAAAGTTGGGTGTGCTGAAGTGGGGAGGCAATGAGAATGAAACTATTGAATCTGGTGAGTGATATGTAGGATTTATTTTTTTTCTCAAACATGATTTAACTCGTCTTTTTCCCTCTCAGCGGTTGGTAACTTCTTCTCTGAGAGCTGTGTCCCAGGAGCAGAAAAGGGTTCCCAATTGTGTAAAGGCTGCAAGGGAGACTGCTCACGTTCTCACAACGAACCCTTCTATGATTACGGCGGTGCATTCCAGTAAGTACGGTGTTCCCCACTTACATTTTTTTTAATTGCTGGTTTAGTGTGTTTTTACAGTATGAGGGCAAGTTGGTTCTGGGTGGACATGTATTAACAATGTCTCAGATTGTAACATCTCAAAGTGATTTTTGACCTGGGGTCAAAGTACATTCTGTCCCTAATAGTCTCAGTAGATACTGTAAGAACAGGTTCTAAAAATAAAGTGCATGAGATGGTAAAACTTCTCTACGCTGAATCTGCCTTTTATCCAGTTGTCGTTAAATATTTCTTTACTAGGTGCCTGGTGGAAAATGCTGGAGATGTTGCATTTGTCAAGCATCTAACTGTACCAGGTGAGTGCATTCAATCATATTAAAGCTTAACATTAAGTATCACATGTCCTTGCGTCAATTTGAGTTAGTTACCTCAAAAATTAGGGTTTTTTTTCTTTTTAAACTGTCATATGGCTATCTGTCATCTTCTGAAGGACAGTGCTACAAATATCTAAATGTGGAGAACAAGAATAACGCAAAGCATCTGCTTAACTGCAACTTTTTTCTTACAGATGGCATGAAGGCAGACTACGAGCTGCTGTGCATGAACAATACCAGAGCACCCATTGACGGCTACAAAGAATGCCACCTGGCCAGGGTACCTGCTCACGCTGTGGTCACCCGCCAAGACTCCAAATTGGCAGATTTGATTTGGAATAGCCTCACCACAGTAGAGGTAGGATACACACTTGGATTTAAGAGACAATTACATGTGTAATGTGGTTTTAACCCCCCAGGGGCTGCCGCACTCTTCAAGGCAGGAAAAATGTCCTCACTTTCGTATTTTTTATTTTATTAAACAGAACTTTGACCTATTCTCCTCTGAGGCATACACACCTGCCAAAAATTTGATGTTCAAAGACTCCACTGAAAAATTAGTCAGGTTGCCTGCCAACACGACCTCCTTCCTGTATCTCGGTGCTGCTTACTTGAGCATTGTGCGCTCCCTGAACAAAGGTAAAAGAAACGCACTCGTCAAGCTCACAATGAACACTGCCACAATTTTGCATCACTTCCTTTCAGAGGTCACTGCAGCCGGATCAAACGCAATCATGTGGTGTTCCGTGGCCTCGAGTGAGACTCAGAAATGTAACAAATGGAGCGTCAATGGCATGGTGGATGGTGAAAACGTGATTCTATGCCAGACTGCACCAACTGTGCAAGACTGCATCAAGATGATCCTGGTAAAATAATTGCATGTGTACAAATTAAAGGGTCGGCAAAAAACGTGCTCGGTAGCTTTTCTAGAAATATATCGCGCTAGTTTTGCCAATCTCCACAAACTTGGGTGGACATCTGTTAAACCCAATGTGGAAATTTTAAACTTTCTGAAATGTCAGCTTTTTTTTTTCTTCATGTTACCCACTGATAGCTCAAAATTGAGTCTCTTCATGTGCTCTGTTAAGTCAAAAGGACCATGCTAGAAATTGAACAGAAACGCAACCGTTTTTCACTTTAGCACAACGATGCAGATGCAATGGCAGTGGATGGAGGAGAGGTGTACACAGCTGGCCTGTGCGGTCTGGTACCAGCCATGGTGGAGCAATACGATGAAGGTATGCATTCCCCCCCCCCCCCACCTCCTTGTATTTAAAGTAACATTTTGTACCTTGTTTTCACTCAACAGCAAAATGCAACCACTCTGCAGGTACAGCATCTTCACTATCTTATTTTTGATAAGTGGATACAGCTGGTGTGGCCACAACATTTTCTGTAAACATGGACAAGCATTTGCAACAAAAGAATTAGTTTTCAAAGTCTAAACAAATTTGTACATGCATAGCCTCGGCCTCCTCCTATTACGCTGTCGCGGTGGTGAAGAGGGATTCTGGCGTGACCTGGGCTAACCTGATGGGGAAGAGGTCCTGCCACACCGGCTTTGGCAGAACAGCCGGCTGGAACATTCCCATGGGTAAAATCTACAAACAGACTGGCGACTGTGACTTCAGTAAGTATACTTGTGCAGAATGTAAAATGTGGCTGCATAAATGTAATATTTAGTTATAAAACTGATCAGGGAAACGCATATTCCAGACTTTTAGCTGGCTCAAACTGTAGTGCTTTGAAAGATAGGCAGGGAACTTGCCAAAAAGTGGTGTGGGTGGCCAACGAGCTATAGCTTCAGAGGTAACTTTGTAGACCAGGAATTCATGCTACAACCAGAATGTGTAGTTGGTTCAACAGGAAAACTGCACTACATAGTTGCAAAGAATTTTTTTCTTTCATTGGGTGAATCCAAGAAGTTGCTTAAAATGCGTCACAATTTTTGTCCCATTTCATCAGCAAAGTTCTTCAAGAGCGGCTGTGCCCCTGGATCTCCAGCCGACTCTCCATTCTGCTCACAGTGTGCAGGCAGTGGCAAAACTGCGGATGAAGAAACAAAGTGCAAAGCCAATTCAGAGGAGAAGTACTACGGCTATGCTGGGGCCTTTAGGTAAGATCTTAACAGTTGCAGATAATATAACTTGGGGAAGCTGATTAACCGTCAACCTGGGAAAACGCTGCATTACAGGATGCAAACTTGATCTTCCCCGCATTGTCCTCTTTTTAGATGTCTTGTTGAGGGTGCTGGTGATGTGGCCTTTATTAAACACACAACTGTTGCAGAAAACAGCGACGGTAACATGACACTCCACCCTCCCACCAATCACCAGTATATAGCGATCATATTTCTGCTCCATTGCAGGAAAAGGTCCAGCATGGGCTGCTGGGGTCTTGAGCAGCGACTATGAGCTAATTTGCCCCTCCAAGGGTCCAGTGCCAATAACAGACTTTGAGGCTTGCCACCTGGGAGTCGCCCCAGCACACGCTGTGGTGACCCGTCCAGAGACCCGCGATGTTGTCGTCTCCGTTCTTCAGGAACAGCAGGTAGGAAGTACTCGATTGCCTTGTAAGTACTGCAGAAGGCCAGTGGCATGGCTGATTAATTTCACCCTGTCATTATTTCTCTTCTAGGCTTCCTTTGGTCGAAGCAGCAGAAACGCTCCTTTCAAAATGTTTGAGTCTGCACCTGAGAGGAACCTCCTATTCAAGGATTCCACCCAGTGTCTCCAGGAAGTGCCAAGCGGGTCCAATTATCAAAGCTTTTTGGGACCAGATTACATGGATGCCATGACCTCGCTGAGGCGGTGCACGGACTCCACTCCAGGTTTCTTTGGGGGTGCAGGGGTGCATGCTTGAACAAGGAAAAATAACTTTCTCGCTCTTTCTTCCAGAGTTGGAGAAAATGTGTTCTTCACACATCTGCCAGCAGACAAACTAGAAATCTCAAAATAAAATATTTTTCCCCTAATGCCACATTGTCAGTGTTTGTCAACAGCAATGGGGAAAAAGTACTGTTTCGGTACAACTTGTTTTTTTTTCTAACATGCACCTCATTTATCAAAAGTTTTACAAATCCTTGTAGACTGTGACTCTGAATCGTTTGTCAATTTTATTGCCTCCCTCACCACTTGATTGGCCTTGCTTTTGAAAAGGCTGACAGGCCCATTTGAGACTTCTATGTAAAACCTTATTTATCTGTACATTGCTATGTTTCCCAGAAGTGGACCTTGCATAAATATTAGCTGAAGTGTCTAATTGAAATGCAAGAAGTTGGTACAGCGGGATGTCCAGTTACTGAAGGGTTGCTGGTTCAAATATTGGCTGTTGGTTTCCTTGGGTAAGACACTAACCCAGTGTTTTCTGAATGAAGGAAGTAGTTCATTTCAGGGGTCAATTTGCAGTTTTAAAATGGAACTTCACTAATCTCAAGTCACACCCCTCCTGCACTAAACGTGCACTGCATGCAACAGTCACTGTAAACAAGCAGGTGTTAGCCATGGATGTTAATTTTCCTTTGCTAGCTGAACTACTTTTGTAAGGTACACTGAAAATGTGCAACTTCAAAATTTGATCTAAATGACATGCTAGAACCTCACTGACCTGTAGCTGGGCGCATCTCTGTGGGGAAGTTGCTCGTCCTTCATTACAGATTCCGAGGTTGCTATAACTCCCACAGCTGCAACGGGACAAACCAAGGCACCAGACTTCATTAATTCAACATGAATTTCTACTCATGTCCAAAATGTACTATGGCAAGCTGTTTAAGGTGGATATAAACACTGACTGAATGCTCAAAGTCCATAATACTCGTATGTTCTCTCTTCACTAGCAAGAAAACATGAATAAAGCAAAATTGCACTAGTGGACAACAGTGTGCTACAACCAGCAGCAATGTTATGTGTCCACTAGTCTGTATAGCACATCACTAAGAGTATTAGTAATGTGCAGATGTCAATTGCAGTTTTTCCTTTCTAGTCAGTTGTCTTACTAGCATACCAAAGCTGTCCTACTCGTGTGCATGAAATGTAGTCCAGTAGAGGAAGGAAGTGATGGCAAAAGCATTAATAGGACAATTGTTTTACGAGTGCACTGAATTGTTCTACTCATCAGGACAAAAGCGTATGAGTACATAATGGACCTTAAGCAGGATGTGAAAGACATAGGATACAGCACTGTTAATGGTCAAATGGCTTTCCTTAACATTCATGCAATGAATAACTAATACAGAACCATGTTTTAACGTTCCTGATGAAATGTCCATTGAGTATGCACATCCCGACACAATGTAGGCCACCTTTTTGGACCTTCCATTCACATTTTATCGAGCAGTGCTTCTATGGAAAGGGGGGCGGGGGGGCAGCCCAAATCAAATTCATGAGTGGCGATTGCTAGCCGCACCACGCCCCCGGGCTCGCCACCCCTCCCTGGCAGGACGGGGAGGCCGACGTCACGGAACCACACAGCCGAGGAGGAGTGGACCACAGGCGGCCTGTGTCATAAAAACACGCGAAGACAACTGTGGAGGGGGAAAAGAAAAAAAAAAGGAGGGGACCAAACTCTGCTCGCCGTCGTCTTCACCCCCACCCTGTCGCAGCCATGGAGGCCGCTAGGCTTTGCGACGAGCTTTCACCGACATTCGGTGTCGTTGTGGGGCGTTTGTGAAGGAAGGAACAGTGTGGTCGTATCCTTTTTTTTTTCGCCGAGCGGATTGGAAGTGAAAGTCCGCCATATTTTTGCTTTACCACGCCCGGGGAGTGGAGCCACTGGGGAAAAGAAGAAGGGAAGAAAGGGGAAATTGCGGCACGGCAGTGGCGATGTCCGTGCGTGTCTCCCGGTGCCCACGCAGTTGAAGACTGGGCTTTTTTTTTTAACGGAAGGAGTGGCGAGGGTGGGGAAAGGAGGTATCGGTGGTGCGGGTGGCGACGCTTAACGAGATCCCGCTCGGGATGTGTCGTAAACGGATCTGTTGACCATCCGGAGACGGCAAAGCAGATTACACCAATTACGATAGCACCCGAGTGGACTGTATTGTGAGGAAGAAGAGTCGGAGGTGTTGGCGGAGGTGGGGGAAGAAAGAGAACAACAACGTTTCGTTCATTTCTCAAATATCCAAATTTTCCCCTCCTCCGGCAGCTCCGTCATTTGCAGGCCGCTGCATGAGCCCCCTTCCACGGCCTGCTCGCCGCCCTCGCACCGGCCTCTTCGGGATCAAAATCAGTGAGATTCGTTGACCGTCGCGAATAAAAACAGGACAAGTGATTAAGAATGACCCTGGAATCCATCATGGCGTGTTGCCTCAGCGAGGAGGCGAAGGAAGCCCGGAGGATCAACGACGAGATCGAGAGGCAGCTCCGCCGGGACAAGAGGGACGCGCGGCGGGAGCTCAAACTGTTGCTGCTCGGTAAGCTGGAGGGGAGTGTGGAGCCCAATTTAAATCGACGTTTTATCCATTCAGTCCGTGCTTTGTGGAGGTTTATCAGTGGGTGCTCCCACCTGTGTCTAGTTGCGTGAGTGATTTTTGGGAGTCCAGTGCACGGATTGACAGGTTCCTGGATACCCGCATTCAGCTCAAGGTCCACGTACTAGTACTCTATTTGTTTTCAGAAGACAATTCCCCACGAGTAGATCGACTCCATGTACTTGCGTTGAACTAGTATTTGTTTCCCCCGATTGTCGGAGACATTTGATTTACTATTAGGACATGTTCCTGGTTCGGCAAAACCGTTCATTGGTTTACAACTGAGCGAAACTAGTTAACTGCTGGATGTTACTGGTAGAATTTTGTTGTTGCTGGTAGTAGTAGTCGTACCAGGCAGTTATGCACAACTCGTAACCTGTAATTGTCCGTCTTGTATGTCACATTTGTCAAAGAGTACATAAATCGTACTACTAGTACATGGAACTTAAATGGGATAGCAAGTATCTCATAGTCATTTAACCCTGTAGAACGACTAGGATGCACTAGTATAGTACATGGCCCTGAAGTCTGATATCAAGAAGAGGCTACAGAATAAATGCTCAAAAGGCTTTCTATAAAACGGCGAGCCAACATGCAACACTTCATTGTTGTTAAGTGCTCGGCTTCATTTGAATAACTGGAAGTGGTTCGAGTGAAGTAATATTTCTGCTGCATACTTGGCTGACAACTTGTACGACTGGACTTGGAGGAGTCCTGCGTCTGGGCCAAAGTCTGCTTCTTCGGATGAAGGACGCTTTGTGTAATGATTAGACTATGTCACAAGTGGCAGTGTAAAGAGCAAGGGCGGGGAAATGTTGATCATTACGATACATATAGAGCAGTTGTGGGTTACGGTAAACCCGTTGATCACCGGTGATAAGTTCATGCTTATAAATCTTCAAACAGCTGCTACTTGAGCGCTCACAGAGCAGCAACACATACAAACATGCCGGCAACACTCGCGGACAAATTTTCTCTGCTCTGTGGGAATGACAACTATTATTGGAGCGTTCCTTGGCGGTGGGGGTTGTCTTCTCTGCCGCTGCTTCTTGCTGTTAATTAAGTTGCATCTCTTTCCTTTGAGCTCAATGCTGCCCGGCATGTTGTGGCATAACGTGGTAGTACCCTGAGTATGCGCAGCTCAAAATCCAGATTTTCTTGTGCAGTATCCTGTAAAAACCTAACCTTAAATCCTACCTGTTTTTTTTTTTTTTGGCAATCCTGTCAAGTAGTGTTCGTCACATTTTTTTTTGGGGTGGGGGGGGTTGTGAATAACAAGTCATTTACTCACTATCCCATCTGGTTAATTGGATTATCGAGCAAAAAGCCCATTAGATGTGATGACCATGCTTGTGGCGAGAGAGTGCCAGTCATCTCTCTGTCTTCTGGATCCTGTTGCCTGCCTTTCTCACTTCCTCCTGTGGGGGAGGTGGGGGCAGAATTGAGTTGAAGGGGGCAAAGTGAGACTGGCATGAGAAGCCGCGAGAAAATTTCAGTCACATAACTCACAGTATGCAGTTATGTCGTGTTCTCGTCTTCAGAGGGGAATTTAAAGAAGGCTTCTCACCTCCACTTAGCGCATGTTGATGACCTGAGTTACTCCTTGGCTAAAGGGGCAGACTGCAGAAACTGAAATTAAAATAAAACGCTTACACACATGTAGAACATCAACTTCTATGTCCTTTTTGCGCCTTAATCTGTTCCAAAGACATGTATATTATGCTCAATGAGGACTTTAAATTGTCTTTGTTTTCACTGATTCTAAATTCTGAATTGTCTTCAGTTTTTGTTTTCATAAAAACATGGATCTTAAGTCCATTCATTACTGCTTAATACTTTTTTTTTAAGATAAGATAAGATAATCCTTTATTTGTCCCACACTGGGGAAATTTACAGCCTTCAGCAGCAAGATTGTAGGTAGAAAGAAGAGAAAAAGTTCAAGAGAAAAAAAAAAAACACAGTTCAATTAAGTGCAATGGATAAGGTCAATAAGTTCAATTAAGTGCAACATTATACAATACAATACAATAGTCCCCGTACTATTCAAATTCACAGTTTTTTTTTTTTTTTTTTTTTTTTTGTCATATTATTTAAATAAATTTATTATTTGTTTTATTCATTTTTATTCAGCAGCCTGACAGCAGTCGGTAGGAACGAGCGGCGGTATCTCTCCGTCTTGCAACGTGGGTGTAACAGTCTCTGACTGAAGGAGCTACCGAGTGCTGTCAGGGCGGGCTGGAGGGGGTGG
>CAAKHF010010826.1:51510-86778 GCA_901007745.1 Hippocampus kuda
CCCCAACTCTTCACACCCAAATAGTTCCTGTCAGTGCTTGGAGACAAGCAGCCAGCGCACAGCACGGACCAAAGGATTTCGGTTGGCCTCTTAACTCATGTGTGGCTCTCGAATGACATTACATCTCTTCAGAGTAGGCCATGTGGCTAAAAAAATCTATATCAGTATACACGTATTTCATACCAGTCGATAGAAATATTAATGTACTCTTTTTAAATTAATAAGAAAAACAAATTGATGAAAAATACAATTAATGAAAACAACTATCCAGAGGGGAAAAAATGCCATTCAAAATATCTCAGGAAACTAATTTTCAAGGAATGTACAGTTTTCACATTAACCTCCATTCATTGCGCAATACAATGTAAGTGTAGTGAACTAATGCATGGATGCATGCATTCGTGTTGACTGACTTCAAGTGCAATGCTGACGGTTGGAGCCGCTAGCACATCCAAGAGGAGGAACTCCGTATCCACCAGGTGTTAAATCGTGTTAGTTTTCACAATTGCATCTTATTGCAAATGTTGTGCTGGGGCGATTTTATTTTATTGAATGTATTTTCTGTTGCGCCAGAAAATTGCTGGCTCGATTTCGCTTCTCCATTCCGTGTCAGTGCCTTTCAGAATTGGAACCGTGACCTAGCAAAAATGCAGATTGGGTTTTTTTTTCTTCGTTATGTGGCGTTTTCTCATAATTTTACAAATGTTACTCTTGTATTCCTACTAATAAATGCTGTTTCCTTTTTTTCTTCTTCCCCCGCAGGCACAGGTGAAAGCGGTAAGAGCACGTTCATCAAGCAGATGAGGATCATCCACGGCGCCGGCTACTCTGACGAGGACAAACGAGGCTTCACCAAGCTGGTGTACCAGAACATCTTTACCGCCATGCAGTCCATGATCAGGGCCATGGAGACGCTCAAGATCCCCTACAAATATGAGCACAATAAGGTAAACTTCAAAAAAAAACTTGAAGCCCAAAAAACGTGCAGGGAAAGCGGAGGAAGAGTGTTTGTGTATTTTTAGGGGTGCTGTCTATCGCATGTCGAGCAGCCATCCAATCATCACTTCCTGCCCTTTTTTTTGACACTTCCTGTGTTCTCGCGGTGCTGCATTTCACGCCGTCTGTAGATAAACTGGAGCCGTTTGCTCTCGATCCTCATGTAACCACTCAAAGAGTTTCTTTTGCCCACATAACATCACCTGCAAAAACTGGCATTTTCTTGTCCACCCCCCCATGGTGTTCAGTACACCCTCTTACCCTGGAGTATCAGTTAGGGGTCTCATATTTTTTCCGCTCCAAAAAAATGTGCACATGCACACAGTCGGAGCTTCAATGACAGTCGGTATCCAGCCAGTAGGGTGTTGTCTTTAATATTAACACATTAGCATTCCAAAAGTGTGCATCTCTCATTGCAATTAAAGAACCGTTGTACTGTTTGACCACCTAGCGTCCCTGACCTGAAGTCATAGCTCCCACTCAGAAAGATAGTTGAATCTCACTCAAGTGTGCAGATTAGCATTGCTGAGCTTTTGAAAAGCTGCTAAGTGCTGAAGGACTCACTTTTGCGCTCATGTCTTGCCTGTTAACTTTCTCATATTTGGTAGATGACCTTTTTGTAATGTTGAGCAGCTAGTCTGACAGCAATTAACGGTATTTGTGAGTAGCTTTAATGTTTAATTGGGTTTTTTTTTATATTCTTTATGTCATATTATTTTATGAAGCAACTGTGATCCAAAATAATTGTAACCAGTCTAAATTACACAAAAATCACCCCCCCACCCCCTCACACTTCTCAAAAATACTATTTTGCACCCCTGCCTTTGACAGGAAGTGGAAACAAAGTGTCCTGCATTTGAGCCCACCCTCAATGACAGGAAGCTTTTATGGAGATTGGAAGCTCTGATCAATTATTTAGCAAAGCCGTTGCATGAGCATCCGGTCCGCTCATGCCCCGCCTTGTTGATCTAGGTACTTCTTCTCTTCAGGACGTTGACTTTTATACATGCTAAAATACAGACAGGTAAACGGTCTCGGGTGCTGGTTAAGTAGTACCGTTAAGTGTTTTTTTTGTTTTGTTTTGTTAAAAGCAACCCTATGTAATAACTTGCCTTAACATCATTTTGAGCATTCACTGGCTTGTAATAAAGCCTCAGACCTCCTGACTTTGCCATGCGAAGTCAATTGTCATCACCTACTGAAGTGATCTGTAATATCGATGGACCAGCCAGGACACCTGATGTTGGACACACTTTTAAAGATCTTCAGGTCGACTCAATCTATTTTTGCATGTTGGATGTTTGGATTTTGTAGAAGGGGGCGGGGGGGGGATTGTGTCGGTTGTTGCTCGCAAACATTTATTATCTGTACAGAAAATGCTTTGAATTAGTTAACCTACCTTTAATGAGTTTCGGTGCTCGTTTTGCATTGGAAGGAACCCCAAGGCACCTTAGGGGGAAAAAAAAATGTTGCAGTGGATTCACATATTGATTATGTGCCTTGCGCCACCCGCAGGAAGAGCATTTACTGGTTCTGCCTGTCACTGGCATAGACAGTTGAACGAAGATACATGTGTGGCAAATGGGGGCGACGCCCCTGAAAAGCACCATCCATTTTTTTTAACCTAATAAAAAATGTGCTTGTTTTTTTTTTTTCCTTTCAGGGCTGGATCAGATGAATGGCCTTTCAATTCCTTTTAATTGAAAATTGGTTTGATGTACGAGTTAATCACAGAACAAATTAAACTAGTCATTCTTGACAGCAGCGTATTAAATATGTACTATCACAACCATAATAATTGTACAGCCAGTTAATCTTGACCCGTTGTGAGTATATCAACTTGATCGCCTGCTTTTGAATTGCCGATGCGACACCTGTGTTGAAACGAGAGCAACAACGGAGCGACTCCATTGAGTGTGACCTGTTAACTTGTTAACCGGCGTGCCCTGAGAAGTGCAGCGGGCCTCCAATGGGAAGTTCTGCGCTTCGTCTGACAAAGAAATTTGGCGATGCTGCCAGTGGAAGAAAAGTGTTCATGCGAGGGGCCGTTATGGCTGTTGCTCATCATGGTGTGCGTATGCGCGCGTGTGTATGCATGCACGTGCGGTGACAGTCGATCGCGGACGGTTGGTTGAAAGTTTTATTGTAATAAACACGGCATGCTTGGATGCACAAAATAGGCAATATTGAACCGTTTGTACGTTCTGTTGGTGTAGTTCTTCACTGTCTTATTAGGTAACCAAATTATAACATTCGCACTGCATCCCATTGGGCTGTGCAGGCGTACCTAATGAAATGTCTCCTAATAAGTGTCATTGGTTGCAATGCAGTAACCTCATTTTGGAGTCCAAGTGATTATGCCGGGTTAGTCCTAATTGCTCACAAATGAGGTGTCACATTTATCAGGAAAATCACATTACAAAAGCAGCAACTGGGCCGGCCCAAACTTTGCCCTTAATTGGCTAGATGGGATTTGGGATTCAGATATTTGGTCCATGTCAAGCCTCAGGGTGTGAAGACTTGATATAGAATCGTTCGGAATTAGCAGAAGTAATAATCAGGCTGATGGTGTTCCTTTTCCAGGCCAACGCCAACGTGGTGAGAGAGGTGGACGTGGAGAAGGTCATCATGTTTGTCAATCCTTACGTAGACGCCATCAAGAGTTTGTGGAACGACCCGGGCATCCAGGAGTGCTACGACAGGAGGAGGGAATACCAGCTGTCCGACTCAACCAAATAGTGAGTGACGATGTCCAAGTGTGCTCATTTCTTTTCCTTCGTATATAACCCGGAATACAATTTCATTCCAGAGAATCGTGACTGGCTTTTATATTTTCGAATCTGTTTTGAAAATTTCTTGTACTTTTATCTTTTGTACGAACATTCGATTCAAAGACCGTTAAGAAAAAAAAAATCGATTAAATAATTCGAAATACCAATCACGTTCATGAACATGCAACTCTGCGACAGATCTCATCGGCACACACACATCGGGTGTGGTTATTCGTAGAAATAGTGTCTGTGTTAATACTGAACCGAGGTCCTTTCTCCACACAGTTACCTGAACGCGTTGGACCGGATCGCCGAAAGCTCCTACTTGCCAACTCAGCAAGACGTACTGAGGGTCCGCGTCCCCACCACAGGCATCATTGAGTATCCCTTTGACCTGCAGAGCGTCATATTCAGGTGCGCGCCCGGCAGATTGGCCGTCTTCCAGTACGAGTGCCCCAATTTGGGAGTTTTTTCCATGTTACTCGCCATTGCGTGGTCAACAATCGAAAAACAAGGCTTTATTTGCCATCAAAATATCTTAAACCCATCCTTCAAAAGTCCCGAAAATGTTAACGCTGGATTTTATGATTGTAAATAGTCTCAAATCTCAAAATAAATAACAATGTTTAAAAAAAAAAAAAAAAAATTACAAAAGGAGTAATTTCATGCAGTCGCAGCAGCAGAACCAACAGTGATTTGGTTTTAGTTGGGACAGATTTTTGCTGTTTGCGGCAGGGCTTGGCCCCAATCACTGTGTGAGTAAATTGAGTTACAAACTTGGTCACGGAACAAATTAATCCCACAAGTCAAAGTAGCACCGCGCCCCCTCCCACCCCGCCCCCATATACTTTCATCTCATTCCATACATAGTAGGGAGGGGCTGAGTTTAACAAGTGCAATGGCTGCCTATTGACAGGATGGTGGACGTGGGCGGTCAGCGGTCAGAGAGGAGGAAGTGGATCCACTGTTTTGAGAACGTCACGTCCATCATGTTCCTGGTGGCGCTAAGCGAGTACGACCAAGTTCTGGTGGAGTCGGACAACGAGGTAAGCGGCCTTTCCGCGAGGTCACCGTGGCCGCCGTTTGCTGTGGTCCCCGCCCGCATACAAATGCGTTCTTTGCAGAACCGCATGGAGGAGAGCAAAGCGCTGTTCAGGACAATCATCACGTACCCGTGGTTCCAGAACTCCTCCGTCATCCTGTTCCTCAACAAGAAGGACCTGCTCGAGGAGAAGATCATGTACTCTCATCTGGTCGATTACTTCCCGGAGTACGACGGTGAGTAAAACGGGCGAGACACTCATAGCCTGTGGAATATCCGCACCTGTCCCGCCTCCATTTTATTGAACACAGGGACACGTATATAGTGTCGGACAGAGACAATTTCTGTCAACACAGAACGGGGCGGCAGAAGTGAGCGTCGATTGCATTTGGTACTACCTCCAGAAGCTGGCGGATTCGCCGTGCCGTCCCGAACACTGCGGCATTCCCGCAAATTTAGAAGACATATTTCATTTCAAATTTTCACTTTACAAGGGCTTTAAGCATTTGATAGCGCAGGTTCGGGAAATAATCGAATTTGCGATTTGGCCTCCACACCGCATTCAATATTGGTGCCTTCACACTGTACATCCATTTTCTGAACCTCTTTATCATCACAAGGGTCGCGGGAGGTGCTGGAGCCTATCCCAGCCGTCATCGGGTAGTAGGCAGGAGACAGCCTGAAGTGGTTGCCAGCCAATTGTAGGGCACACAAAGATCATTCGCACTCACAGTCACACCTTGGGACAATTTAGAGCTTTCAATCAGCCTGCCGGTATGTTTTTGGAATGTGGGAGGAAACCGGAGTACCCGGAGAAAACCCACGTGGGCACGGGGAGACCTTGCAAACTCCACACAGGAGGAATCGAATCCAGTACCTCTGCACTGTGAGGTCGCGCACTAACCGCTGGACCACTGGGCTGCCTTCACACAGTACAAAATTCTGGAAAAATGCGACCCCATCCACCACCACCGCCACCCCTTCATCTTCTTTCATGATCGCTCCTTCCAGGTCCCCAGAGGGACCCCCAGGCGGGCCGCGAGTTCATCCTGAAGATGTTCGTGGACCTGAACCCCGACAGCGACAAGATCATCTACTCCCACTTCACCTGCGCCACCGACACGGAGAACATCCGCTTCGTGTTTGCCGCCGTCAAGGACACCATCCTGCAGCTCAACCTGAAGGAATACAACCTGGTGTAACAATTAAGGACCGGCTCCACCTGTCAAGAGATGCATCGCACTCACAAATCCCAATCGAATGCTTGCATCTCATACTAATTTATTTGCCAATGTATTGGTAGTCAGGAGGAGGCGAGCAAATTCATTGAAATGTTATGTTGCTATTTAATGAAGAATTTATAGAAAAAAAAGGAGACTAAAAGGTTTGCATTCCTTTTTAAAAAACAGTTGCTTTTGACTGACTCATAATAATAATAATAATAATAATAAAAAACAAGACAAAAACTGTGATTTTAAAAGTATTTGATTTCATATGGATGTGAATCCTGATTACGTTGGTACCGTCGCCCGGGCTGACCCAAAATGCATACTGAGCAACTGCCCGTCAAGATGACACTCGTACCCCTGATCTTTTTTGTTTGTTTGTTTTTGTGACAGAATGACATTTAACCAAAATATTGATGATCAAAACATGTATCACTCAATAATATCAGTAAAATGCCCCCTCCTCCCCTTTAAATGCTCAAACGGCTTTTCCATACGAGTGCAGATTTCCATATGCATTTTGGGTAGCTTCCCCGCCGCCTACTTCCGGCTGAGGTGTTCAAAATAACGTTAGGAGCTGCGTGACCTGAGATGAAAATGGATATTTCAACTGTGCCACATTCACACATTTTATTGTGTTTTGTTTTGGGGTTGTTGTTTTTTTTTTTGTGTGTGTGCGTGTGTTTGTCATCCGATGCCAAAAGCAAGCAATTCAACACACATGAAGACATTTTGGAGCCAAATGTGTGTTTAGCCACTAGCCCCGCCTTCCTATCACCTGTCATATTTCAGATTGTCCTGTTGACTGTTGCTAGGTTGAAAGAAGGCAAAGTGTTATAAACGTTTGTACCAAAGTTTATGATTGGCCGTTTCCCCTCATCCTTCTTCCTTGAGTCACTTTGGAGTATTTTTTTGTTTGTTTTTTTGCTTTGTTCCCAAGAACACAAGCCTGTAATTTACATGTATTGAGGCATAGTGCAATTATGAATGCTATAATCATTGTACATACATCTCTCGCTCTCTTTCTCGCTCTGTCTCTCCCGATATATATATATATATATATATATATATATATATATATATATATATATATATATATATATATATATATGGCAGCATCATTGTTGGCTTTGTAATCATGACTTTTTTTTTTTGTTTGTTTGTTTTGGCAGATTGAATGTGCGGTATTGGAAAAATATGTATCTCTGTAATTGTACGTCTAATGGCTAAATCTTTTTTTATTTGGGTTTTTTTTCCTGAAAGAAAATGTTATTTACATTATTTTTTTTTTTTGGTTTCCTTTTATAAGAGGAGAATGTACATTTTTTTGTGTGTTTTTGGGCCGTTTTGATTCTCAGCAAAGAAACATTGTTCAGCTTCAGAAGTACATAAAGAGGAATATGATGATGCGTTGCCATGTCCAGTGCTTTGAGTCGTCATTTTGTTCACTGACGCGCTCGTGCTTGAAGATCGTCATTTACTGTCTGTCATCATTATTTAAAATATATAAAAACGTTATTTCTTACACTTGACACTAAATACATTTTTGGTAGGATTTCATGCAAAAATCAGTTGACATGTGAGGGTCATAATGGCTCCTCTCTAGCTTTTCAGCATTTTTTACACTTCAAATTGTTTGTTTCATGCGTCATTTTATTTCTATGAATATTCTTAGACATTAGGAACATCCAAACATCCATCCCGTTTTGTGTGATTTGGCGCAAAAACGACTTTTCCATGCATTGTAATTTTTAGTTGTGGTTCAGAAAACAGTCCATTTGTTGCTGAACCTAACTCTTAATTCACAAATGCACCTAGTTGAAGTTTAATGTCAAACTAAACATACAACATAGCATCTGTGTTGCAGTGCTATCACGCTTCAAGATAATGGAATGAACAAAAAAATGTAGCAACACATTCAATTGTGAAAATCTGCGCCAAATTAACATCAGTTCTAAATCCATTGGGGAAGAAATCAGTCAGTTATAAAAAAATTATATTTTTTTGAAAAAACAGGGATATACCTGCAAGAAGTATTTTGCACACAAAAAACCCCAGTGGTTTGCTCCCCACCCACACAGAAATTATAAGATTGTTTGAAGGATTCAAAAACATTTATAATGAATTCCCAAACAGGCGAATCTGTGGGGAACCGTCAGTATGTTGGGGGGTCACAGGCATTTTCTTTATCCTCTGTGAAGCATTAATGTTAGTGCTGTATTAGCGAGAGAGCGGTTGAGAGAGCTTCAGTTTGACTGTCAAGTTTCTACTGCCCCCTGGTGAGCACACCAGGAAGAACAGCACGATAGAAATTAAGTTGATGCATTGGGGAAAAAAACAGCCTAATTATTTTTTATCCTATATAATGAAGTCTTTACTCGGGTTTTTTAATGTACAATATTATCCCCTCATTAAAATACATTTTTTTTAGAAGGCTGGAACTGATTGACAGATCAAAACGCCATCACAGATTTCGTTCTGCAGTTGAAACCCATCAATGAGTTGTCTTGGCTCAATACCGTCTGACTTTTGCGAAACTATTGTGAAATTTGCTCGAACTGAGTTATAGTCAATAATGAACAGCTCACTTCATTCAGGCAAGTTTCCTAAACTCCTCAAAGTAGCTGCTGTCAAGGTTCAGGTCCAACTTAGAGGAAAAGAGTTATTTTGTGAACATTGGAATCTTTCATTCTGATCGCATGGTATGGTCATGACATGTGGGGGCCCTCAAGGGTCAGGCCTTGGACTCCTTTTGTTCAGTCTGTAGATGTTACCTTTGAGTCAAATGCTTCAGAATGCTCATATTGGCTATCATGGTTTTGCAGATGACACACAGGTATATTTATCTGTGTCCTCAAATGACAGCAGTTTAATTAACCAGCAAGCAAACGAGGAGAATTTTAATCTACCGTTTGCTTTTATCTCCAGCAGACTTGATGATTGTCGCGGTCTTCTGACTGAACTCCCTCAAAAGAGCATCAAACAGCTGTAGCTCATTTACACTGCTGTCGCTCAGGTTCTGACCAGAACAAAAAAGGTCAGAAAGTATTACTACAGTCGAAAAGGCCTTGCGCTGGCTCCCAATCAGCTGTAGAATACATCCAAAAATACTGCCATTGATCTATAAATCACTGAATGGTTTGGGTCTTGAATACATGAAATAAATGCTTCGTGAACATCAACCCAGTTGGGCTATGCGATCCGCAGGGTCAATTAGCGGAGCCTAGTGCTCAAAGTAAACATGGTGAAGCTGCATTTAGCTGTTATGCTGCATAGAAATGGAATAAGTGAAGTCATTTTCGAAACCTACTCTAATTTCTTTACTTTTTAAAGTGATCTCTTAACGCGTCAACACACATGCTCGTAATTTTTGAAAGGGACTTTTGTTTTCTCTGCTTTGCTTCTGAATGTCGTTAACTGCTGTGTTTGTCGATGCTTGTAGCCGTTTTGTCTTTGCACGGCGTGAATCGAAGTGAGTTGTCTTGCGTATGAAATGCGCTATACGCTGACTTACATCATGTCATTTCCATTCATTTCGATGGCAAAAGGACGATCTGATATCACGGCACCAGCGTGCAGTTGCCACACCTCATCATGTTTATTCAGGGCCTTCTTCCCGTGAGTGAGGAAGAGGAGCGCAAGGCAACACTGGCGTGCGTACGAGACTCAGACATGGGAGGATGCTGCATGTCGTCCGAGGCCCGGGTGAGGCAGCAGATCAACGATGAAATCGAGAAGCAGCTGAAGAGAGACAAGAAGAACTGCCGCCGGGAGCTGAAGCTGCTCCTCTTAGGTGAGAACGACTCATTTTGATGAGGAAATTGAATTGGGTGTCTAGTGTGTGTGCTGCCTACTGGGACCCATGGTGGGTGAACACATGACAGGTTGAAATCAAGATTTCTGCATTTCGAAATACATTCAAGCTGACTTTGGATGGACACGGTGAGTTGATGTAGTTGGCGGTGGTGTGGACGCTGTTTCTAATGATTTGACCCAGTCGTGCCATAAAACGATGTCACCAGAATAGTTTACCGCTTTTTAATTTAATGCAATCTTGATTTCATTCATTTCCTACTCCTTTTCTAGTTTTTAAATTAAATTGCGCTGCTTAGTTTTAATATGTTTTTCTGTTTAATCTAATTTTATCGGCAAAGAGATTTTCTGCCGCTCAATTGATGTTGAAAAAAATATAATTTCATTTTCATTAATTGGTTGTCCATCCATCGCTTGACTTTTGTTTTCCAGATTTGTTTTGCTCTGCTTCTTGTTTTATTGTGTTTGATTGTATTTTTTGATTGGATCAATTTCATTAATTGAATTTAATCTCATTTTGCTATTTAATTAATTTTCTATGGTTATCTAGTTTTTAATTGTCAGTTATTCGAATGATTTTCTTTGTATTATTAATTGTATTTTATTTGGTTAATCGTCTACTACTTATCAATTTATTAAAATCAAATGTAATTTGTTTTCAACTACCTATCCAGAATTTTAAAATCAAATTGAGATTTATTCCATTTTAACACATTTCGTGCATTTAAATTTAAGCTTATTTTATCAATGAAGGCATTTTCTGGCTCCTATTCATTTTTAAAAATTAATTCTAACCCTGTGACGTCACACTTATCCTGTTTATTTATTTATTTAAAGCCAGTGAGTTTTGACACAGTTCTGTCTCTCATTAGATTGTGCAGGTGTACCTAATAAAGTGACCAGTGCATGCCCCTTCAATAAAAAAATAAAACAAAAAAACTGTTACTGACTGAAAAAAAAATCTGGCTATAATCTTATTGAATGAATACATCACATTTTCCTACCACGTTCCTTGCTTTGCAACTTTGCGAGGATTGTTTTGGTAACCTTCCAAGCAAGTCGAGGCCTGGGTGTGGCTCTGGTATGATGGAAGACCACATAGCTGCTGCGGCTGCCCCGTATTCAAACTCCATGCAAATCAAACCTTAAACAACACTCGCAGGGCGACACGTTACTAAAAACTGTGCGCTTGTTGACATCTGCAAGGTGCTTGTACTAAAAAGTGAAGAGCTACATGTTGAATTGTAAAATGTTGTAATGCCCCTATCGGTACCGGTAACATGCACATGTCAACTTGTGCAGTTTTTGCCAGTCATGTGGAGAAATTTAACGCAGTGGAGTAATGGGAAAAAGACATGACGAGTAAGACTTAGTCGTTTTGCTAATGCATGCAGTTGCCTGTGGAAGAGATGTCAGTATCCTTCATCTCCAGGTTAAGGTGCATCATGTACTATTAAACTCTTTGTCCTGACTAGTAGGACTAGTAAGACAAGTCTGGGATCCGAGTAGGACAAATGCATGTTATTATTGACGCCAAACTGTGCTTGTTTGCTTCCTTTTTGTGAAGAAGACTGAAAAAGAACGTGTTTGCGCCGGGCAACTTGACTTGTAAACAAAGATGCATTCAAAACGATCACGTGACATGTTTGCTCGAGTGGCAACTTTTCTGAAACTGTTGCAATGCAAAGCTCGCTGCACGGGGGTGGGGATTATCATAGCAACCATACACATGCAAACAAAAATAGCTTTTTCGCTGTCCAATGAGTATTGTTACCCCCAAGACTCATCCAAAAAATGTATACATAATGGAGGGACAACACAGCAGAAATTCAAGCAAATAAAAAGATCACATCCGGTCATGGCAGTTTGCCTCAGGTCCGTTTGGCAGTCAAATATAATACAAGCAAATACTGTAATGCAGCCTTCGTTTTGTGTGTGTGTGTGTGTGTGCGTGTGTGTGTGTGTGTGTGTGAGTGCAATTCGCACGTGTTAGGGGTTGTATAGACTGCCCAACTTTACAACTCCACGACTGGTATCCAATCACGTGTCTGTGCCATGCTTGTGGAGGCGGTTGCGAGAGTGCTGACTGAAAGTTACTCCAAGTGATTTAACATACCAAATCCGACTGAGTCATGATCATGAAAACTTGACTCCAATGAAAATGACTTAATGATTCACCAAAAGACCCCAAAAATATGACCAAAAACAATGACTCCCCCCTATACCCCACCAAAAAAATTTTGACCACGAATCTGGCAAAAAATTCCTGACCCAAAACATCTTGACAATGACGACGACTAAAACATGACGACAACCCTGACCAAAACTTGTGAATAAAAACATGACATTGACCCCAAAAATCATCACCAATGAGTTATGAACAAGAGCAAAAACATGACCCCTAACCAAAATCATCACCCAAAATTCAGACCAAAATTTGTGACCAAAATCACAAGCACAGCCCTGAGCAAAAACATGAATATGACAAAAAAAGTCACAGCAATTATAATAAACCATAACCACATCCATGACTGAAACACACGATCATAACCACAACCCTAACCAAAAACCATTACCAAAACTCAAGACCAAAAAAATCACCACCTCAAGCCTGAGCAAACACATGACCATGACCAACAAACACGACCAAAGATTCTTAAAAAAAAAAAAGCGCAGCGTAGATCAAAACCATGGCCAAAATTCCTCACCACAACCATAAGAAAAATAAAAACTTGACCACGACAAGAAAAATCACAAAAAAATACGTGACCGGCCCAAAACTGTGTACCAGGCACAGGCGAGAGCGGTAAGAGCACCTTCATCAAACAGATGAGGATCATCCACGGTGGAGGATACAGCGAGGAGGACAAGCGCAACTACGCCAAGCTGGTCTACCAGAACATCTACACGTCCATGCAGACCATCATCCGAGCCATGGAGACCCTGCACATCCCCTTCCATGACACACGCCATCAGGTAAAAAGGGAAGGCTCTCTGCTGGAAACATGACATTTGGACATCTCTGCTGTGTGGCAGATGAGTGCCAACACGCTGCTGGAGGTGGAGGTGGCCAAGGTGGACGACCTTGATCAAGAGCACGCGGCAGCCATCGGGAGATTGTGGAATGACGGCGGGTTGCAGGAATGCTTCGATCGCCGCCGGGAATACCAGCTGTCTGACTCCACCAAGTAGTGAGGCTCAAGTCCCGAACAAAAAACATCACCAAAGATCATCAGCTAAACACGACAAAATCATCCTGAAAAAAATTCGGAACAAAAACCATGATCAAAAATTCTTTTGAAAAATATGAGCAAAAGCTAGATGAAAAATGTGACAAAATAATTCGGACCAAAAAAATCCTGACTGAACACATGACTGAAAACTTGACCAAAATATTTTTTAAAACTGACAAAATAACACTTACCAAAAATTCTGACCAAAACGCACGATCAAGTGTCATGAATAAAAATCTTGATCAAAAAAATGACAAAACAAAATCCTGATCAAAAATCTGATTATAATCCTGAGCAAATCTGGCCCAAAATGCCACCAAAATCACAATCAAAAAGTGACAAAATAGCTCACCAAAAATCCAGACTAAAGCATGATAACCACAAAAAAAAAAAAAAAAAGCAGGCACCAAGGCCCTAGAATACTCATGATCAAAACCATTATGAAAACCCATGGTTTTGTATTTATTACATTGTAAGTACAAAAAAAAAAAAAAAACGTGCACAAAAAATGTTTTAAAAAAATGATCAAAATTTGACAAAATCCAAAAACCCATGACAAAAATCCAGACCAGAAAAACCACAAGTGAAAAACACTTAACAGTAAAATTGTCCTCGTTGACCCTCCAGCTATCTCACCGAACTAGATCGCATCTCGCAGCCCTCCTACATACCCAACCTCCAGGATATCCTGCGAGTCCGGGTTCCCACGACAGGCATTATCGAGTACCCCTTCGACATGGAGAGCGTCATCTTCAGGTATGGCCCACCTAACCCAACTACAAGCATCAATTCCAATCAAAACTTACCTTCACGGCCGGCGCTAGGATGGTGGACGTGGGCGGTCAACGTTCTGAGCGGAGGAAGTGGATCCACTGCTTTGAGGACGTCACATCCATCATGTTCCTGGTGGCGCTCAGCGAGTACGACCAAGTTTTGGTGGAGTCCGACAATGAAGTGAGGGCACTGCACCAGCCGTGACGGCCATTGATGATGGCAATCCATGACTAAAGCCACCAATAAAAAACATCACCAAAACCTGATTAAGAATGTAACAAAAAATCCAGATGAGAGCAATGATGATGTCGTGTCATTTTGTCAGAACCGCATGGAGGAGAGCAAGGCTCTGTTCAAGACCATCATCACATACTCGTGGTTCCAGAGATCCTCCGTCATCCTCTTCCTCAACAAGACGGACATCCTCCAGGAGAAGATCCTGCACTCCCACCTGGCTGACTACTTCCCACAATTCTCTGGTTGGTTCCACGATTGAATGACATATTTTGATTCATAAGAGAAATTAGAGCCCGTAGCTGGAAATTTCAAGAGATTTCTGCTTTTATACAAACAGCAAGCAAAATTAGAAAAAGGCGATATAAAAACAAAAATTACAGTATGCAAACAGCCTATTGTATGAATATGCATTGCCGAAAAAAAAAATTACTTTTTTTCTATTCTCACTGGAAAAAGAAAGTTTTCAGATGAAAGTTGACATTTTGTTTTTATGCAAAAATTGTGTTTTGGTGAAAGAGAAAAACAAAAGGGAATGTGTAGGGGGATTACAAGTGGATGTTATTTTTTTTTACAAACATCACTTGAAATGTAAAAAGTAAAGATTATGCCGATGCATGCTCTTCACTGGACAATGACAGCATGACAAAAAAAAAAATAGTCTGCTTCCAGTGATTGATTTTTTCATATGAAAACAAATTTAGTCCATGTGAAAAAAAAGAGGAAACAATAAGACTTAAATCATCCTAATATTCTGTGCGTGGTGTTCAGGGCCTCGTCACGATGCGTCGGCAGCTCAAGAGTTTATCCTCAAGATGTACCAGGAACAAAACCCGGATAAGGACAAGAAGATCTACCCGCACTTCACCTGCGCCACTGACACGGAGAACATCCGCTTCGTGTTCACCGCCGTCAAGGACACCATCCTCAGACAGAACCTTCAAGTCTTCAACCTGCTCTAACCACCACAACCCCATTTTTTTTTTTTAAATGTCATTGTCAAAAGTCAGTGCCTTTCTATTTATTCAGTTTCAGTGTAGTAACCCAAGTTGTGCCTTAGCCAAAACTCTTCGGCGTGTTTGGAAAGAAAATTTGTGTACGTATTTTTGTTCAAAGTGAGGTTGATGCAGTGCGGAAAGAGATGCAGAAAGCAAGCACGCCAATTATTTATTTATTAAACAGAAAGAAGTCACTGCAGTGAACACCTGAAAAGTACATCAGCACCAAAATATACTCGAGCAAAAAAAAAAAAAGAATGTTGATGACCATTAGGATTCCCTTCTTTTAAATAGATTTTTCTTTTCGCTTTATAAACATGTTTGGCCTCGCATATCATTACTGTCCAATGAGAAGCATGTACATTATCTCCAGTTTGTTTGCATTACTTTGTACTTTGAATTTGTTAATGGGGGGGAGTCAAATTAAGAGATGAATATCCAATATTGTGAGATTGTTAAGTTTTTATCTGAAAAAAAAATTAAATGTTTCAGAAGGAAACAAAATAACCTCAGGAAAAAAATGCATCTCCAAATTTTGTGAACTAAAAAAAATAAAATAAAAATTTGTGTCTATACGAAACACCAAAAAAATGTTTTATTAATAAAAAGAAAAAAATATAGTGTCCATTTTTTGTTGTAAAATAAACCCAAAATGGTTGCATCTCAAAATTAATGCAAGTATCTCTCAGTTTGTCAGTTAAAAAAAAAAATCCAAAATTGTGATTTATCTTGTTTCCAAAAATAATATTTTTTTTTGTGGTGTTGGAGCTAAAACAATAACAACAACAAAAAAAGGAAATGTTTACGCTTGTCATTGGATGGTGACAATGTGATACAAAAACAGAAAAATCAGTCTGCTTCCATTAGACCCATTTGTGAACAGATGCATCCATATTTTATGTATATACATAGCCTACAAGATTAATATACAGCAGTTTAGTATAAAAACGGCATGCGTCTTAACTCGCACACTCCAGAGTTTTAGCTTGCGGAAACGGATACCAAAAAAATACTGTAGGAGTCACCGAGTAGAAAGTGAGTCATTATGTGAGCGTGTGACATTAAAAGTCAGGGGTGGGGGGCAAAAAAAAAAACAACAAACATGAAATGTGATAATTCCCTTTGTTCAGTAAACTTGAGATTTGATTTGACAGACTTGTTATAAAACTCGCACACACAAACACGCGAGGTGAGGTGAACAAACAAAAGGCACTGATGGGCATGAGCTCCATTGTGTGTTTTAGCGTGTGTTTGGCAAGCATTTCTTCAACATCCTATCGCTGCATCCAACTGGATATCGAATAAATGCTCAGACAGCTTCTGTGTTGTGGTGTTTGCATTCAGTATTTGGGTAAACTCTCCCTGGCATCCTCCAGTTTAGCGAGAACCCACTGAAAGGACAAAAACAAGCCAGGATGTTGTCATCCGTTCAAGCACGGAGAGGAACTAACACGAGGATGGCGACTCACCGTGGCGATCTCGGGCGTCCTGAAATTAATGATCTTGCCGAACTCTTTGGCGTGAAACACCGACTTGACTCGCTCCTGCACACGGAAGAAAAGATTTATAGAAAAGCAAATTGGATAGATTTCTTTTAGAAATCCGGTCGCAACACAAATGATGAATGAAGTGAGGTTTGTCTCTCTTCTCCCCCAAGACAATCAAAATAAAAGCATGCATGTGCTGAACGCTTTCATTCAAAAAAAAAAAAAAAAATGTATTTTCAGATTTTGAAAAAACACTCACAAAATGAGAGACACGATTCACATTGAGTTTTTTTTAAAATCTGAAACGTGGATGTACTGTACATAGACGTCTGTAAACACTGAAATGTGTTGCTGCAACACATTTTGTAAAAAAATAAAAATAAAAATCAGTTGCTTAAATGTATACTGTAATTTCCTGCAAAACGGGAGAACAATTTTGCAATATTTTTCTGCCAATAAATTGCATATTAATCACAGGAAATTGCCAAGTGTTTTCCGTGATGTATTAGCATTAGCATTAAGCTAGCAGTCTACAGGCTTAGCTACGTGCTTGTTTCATACAAGATTTAAAAAATAAATAAAAGGCAAGCACTCACCTTGGCCTCGATGCGAAGTCGTCGGTTCTCAATTATGGTGGGCTCCTTGGTGAACTCGTCAAATAAGTATTGCCACTCGCAGATCAGTTGACCGAACGTGCCCGTGGTCACAAAGAAAATGCCCCTTGGATGGCAAAAAATAAATAAAAATAAATCATCATCATCATCAAAGGAGGCGATCAATGATGTCATTAATCAACAAGCGAGAGCGAACACTTACTTCTTGGTGATCATGAGGAAGTCCGAGTCATTGACTTTAGCGTGAGCAAAGTATCGGTATTTAGCAAAACGGCCGTTCTCGATTTTCTGCAGAGACACACAACACGCACACGGGACAGGAAGTGACAATTAACATTTCTGAAATGACTTGATGTGGAGTGTTGACATTGTGGGGGTGCAGGTAGGGTTGAAAAACAAAGACAACAAATGGCAGGTGGAGTTTGAAAATGTCCAAAACTTTATTGGGGGAAATGTTGGGGATTTGAGACAAGATGGAGGACAGGAAACAACAATGGGGAGAAAAAAAATAACAATGGCAAAAACAACAAAACAGAGATTGTGAAAAGATGACCATTGGTGAAAAAGGGAATGAGGGTGGCACCCCCCCCCCCCCACCCACACACGTCTAACAAAAATGTAACTGATTAGAAATACAAAAAAAGTACCTGAATCTGTCAAGAATTCAGGCACAACAAAAATAATAATAATAATAATCACACAGTGCTGAACTCATATATTAGACCACTTGGTTTAGAGAAGCCTCATGAAGTGCTTTAATGCAAATGCTTTCAGTGAGCACTCAACGTCTTACTACCTTCCGAAAAAGAGAAATAATTCATTTGCTTATTTCTGTATTTATTTATTTTGACCTCGGAGTGCTAGCTGTCTTCCTCATCCTCATAATCTTCCTCCTGATCCTCATCCTCATCGCAATCATCCTCACTGTCAGTGAAGTCACTGAGGCTCAAGCTACTCTGTGGATATGACAAGAGAGAAGGTCACAACATCAGACACACGACTACACAAACGCACCAGGCTGTCGATGGCCCTTCCGAGTCACTCGCTAACCATCGATCCAACTTCTCAAAACTCAGCGTCACAAGAACAACACTCATCATAATTAAAGCACCGCTGCATCATTCTGACCTCAAAGTCCAAAGTGAAAAAATGTGGCCCATTCCTTGCAAGAGATTCTGGTGTGTGATTTCACTTTCAATGCCTTTTAAATACGTCGCGTGAACGTGCACGCATTCATATTCCATCACGTCATAACAAGTGGCTCGGGAACTTTGGCTGCTTTCTCAAATTCATGGAAGGCAACCCCCCCAAAATAAATAAATACCCTTTTCAATTCTTTTCTGCTCAATTAATTAAACATCGCTGACCACATTGGACGGCTATTTAAATGTTTTTTTTCGTATATGAATGAACCTAAAAAAAAATACAAATAAGAATCCGTCAAAACTGATGGTTATCATGATTTGTACATGAAAGGGTTCAACACTAACAAATATGACTAAAAATAATTGGTATAAATTCACACAAAATAAAAAAATGTTTTAATGTGGAGTGTAAATTAAAAATGAAGAGATATTTGTTTTAATAACTTAAATATCTACATGCATAAAAATAAACTAACATTTGAATGTGATTTTTTTTATACTACTCTTAAGTATTTTAAATCAAATGACACCTTAAAAGGTACAATATTTAAGTGTTTGGATAAATTCGATTGTGAATAATATAATTATATAGTATATTCACAATAAGTATCTAAGTAATGTAACGGTTTACCTAGTAATACAATTTCCACACAAGGCACTCATTATTTTAAATTCATTAATTTAGCATAAACAAAAGCAGAATAAAAACGACTTGGCTCAAACGTCCCTTTGAAGGTGCATTGCTTCAGTTTTGATCACAAGATAAGTCAGACTAACTGAGATCATAAAATATTGTAAAAATTGAAGAACGCAGTATCATTAAAAACATACATGACTCTAGAAAATGCATCCCTTGATGATCCCTTGATTATTCTAGGGGACTATGACTCGATGAGGTCACTCCGTTGGGCGTCCTACCTGAAGCATCTGACTTCCGATGCCCTCTCTTTGCCTGTATGGCCGTATGACGCCATCTTCGTGGATGAAACGAGGGGGGCGCAGGGATTCGATGTCTTGCGACGTCTCCGCCGCCCTAAAACGGATGCAAAAATCCCACATGGAAATCCACACCTTGGACCAAAGGCATGACTCGATTTGTGGCCTACGGCAGCTCCTTGCGTGTGGTTTCATTTAGTATTTGATTGTTTGTCCAATGACCCGCTAAAATGTCTTCAAAAATATATAGAAAAAAATGGTGAAAAAGAGAAGCAACCTCTTGATGCCTTGAAAGGTGCTGCTGGCCATGTCGATGATGCCTCCGGTGGGCCTGGCGACGGCACCCACCAGACCTTTCCCGACTCCTTTGAAGAAGCCTGCCGCTCCTTCCTTTTGTGCTCCTGCGTGATGACATCACAACACAATTAAAACATTTAAATAAAGTGAACACCCGTTAACCATGGGAATACATTCCGCATGTTTTTTGTTTTTTTTAATCTGGTCTCATGGAATCCCAGATTTTCACCTATTGTGGTTGGGTTTGGAACGTATCATGGTAAACTGTAAAACCCTATGTATAAAAAACAATAAAACAAAACAATTGTTAAATGGGCGAGTAGGGTGGTCAATATAGTGTCGCCTACCTTTAATGGGTTTGGTGACAATGCCTGTTATTCCGCTAACAAATCCCTGCCCAAGAAAACATCCCAAATTAGCCACTGCTTCTTCTCAACAGTAAATGTGTCATAGAGGAGAAATGCGTACCGAGACCAATCCTTTCCCACCCCTGGTGAGACCCTCTCTGAGGCTGCTGGGCTGCTTGTTCATGGCTTCTCGCCTCTTCTGCTGGTACTCCTCATCCATTGTGATGGCGGCAACGCCCTTGGCCATGGCGCCAGTGATCCTGGAGGCTGCACCCGCTATGCCCCCTGTGGTGTGCACCAGTTTCATCATTCAAATTGCATACTTCTTGGCATCATTTGCAACACAAATGATGTCATATTATGACTGAAAGCCCGGACATATCAAAACCTGCATTTAACCCTATAAGGACCTTCAAATTTAAATTCTTGAAAAACTGTCGTAAAATACTTGAAAACTGACTTAAAACATGAATACAAGGAAAACTGACTTGAGCAAGTAGATTGAAAACTGACATAAATATACTGGAACCTGACCTTAAAACGGAAATAAAACCATGGTTAACGCAACTACGGTAATCAGATTTTCTTACCTACAGCTCCTCCTACCAGAGCCTTCACTCCAAGCGCCATCCCTTCCACAAACTCCTCTGGCCCCTGGATCGCGCCCTGTGGAATACCAAAACGCAAACACGACCACGTCGGTATAGTTTTGCACATTAATTTGACCTTTATGGTTTTCTTTTTCTTTTTTAATTATCCCAGTGGTAACAAAGACAGCTTTGCCACACGAATGAAACCATTAAATTACTAGAATGTGCACTTGAACTTTTCGCCTTACCTGATAGGGCTCATAGAAGAAGGCCTCGACTCCCTCGGACAGCCCTCTGATCAGACCGAAGGGATTTCCCAGTACATCTAGGCCCAGCACCAGGACATACATTTGCTTGATTGCCTAAAATATAAAGTGGTAGCTTGTCTTACAAGTTTAATTCATTCCAGGAGTCACATTTGCATTTAACAACTGTTGCTTTTTAAACTTTGGTTCAGGTAAATCTTTTATTCAACTTTAGTGCAATACATTTTGAATGATTGTCTGAGCACAGTGTTGACATTAAAAGTGTGCATCATGTTAAGAATGACTACAAGAACATTAAATATAACTTTTCAGAATAAAACTTGTTTTTGATGAATAGTTAGGCCTTCTGTGGTGTTCCAAGTCATTTCTTATGATCCCCTGTCCAAAAATTTTGAGAACCACTGTGCTAGATCACGATGGTTACCTGTTTGGAATAATGCCTGATGACTTCCCACTGGAGCTGCTGGGTGGTACAGAACTGGAACGTCAACTCAAAGAAAGCAAGCCTGACACAAACAAGATTCAATTGTGAGTCCTTTCCCTTTGATGATGTGACTCGTTTGTTCCGTATTAGTGGCACATACTTGAAGACGACGTCCTGCACATCGGTGAGCGTGGCGCCAATGCTCTTGAGCAGGAGGTTGAGTGATTGGACAGGTATGAGCTCCCTCTCCCTCTTTTCCTTCAGGCCGTCCTCACCGCCCGTACTCAGAGATAAACTCAAATGGAGCTAACGAAACACAAACGCGAAAAAAAAAAGTTTAAATAGTAAAAAGAAATATATTTTAAACATATACTACTGATAATTTACTGACCTGCAGGGAGTGCCAGGTATTACTTAGAGGTAAGATGTTAATTAGAGTGGCCTTTTTTTAACAGGTAACACATTTTTCCTCATATATGAATGTCAGAACACTTAAGTCATTTTTCCCATTAATATATTTACGAACAACGTTTTAAATATGTTTTTAAAAATAATTTTGACCGTAAACTATTTCAAAACATTTTTTCTCATGAATTTATATTTTAAAATGATTTCCATATAAATTGAATTAGTAATATAGTTTAAACTATTCTCAGTAATATACTTTAAATTATTCTCAAAAATTAATTTTGTGTATTTAAAACATATTTTGTCCTTCAAATGAATTCTGGAAAATATTTTTCCAAAATTAATTTCATTCTATATATTTAACCATGTTTTGGACCCATAAATGTAATTATTCATCTATTGTTTTCTATTTATTTTCCACAAATGAATGTACTATTTATTTGAAATAATTTTTTGCATAAACGTGCAGCTGGAAAAACACAAAAACAAGACTCGCCCCTTTGGTGTCTGTTTTTAGATAACATCGTAAATTGGCATTGTACCTTGATGGGAGAAATGTGGAAGTACTCGTATAGGCTGATGGGCGTGGTATCAGCGGAGGAAACGTGGTTCAGCTCAGTCTTAATGTACTCCACGTCTTTCTCAAACAGTTCCACCTAGAGCAAGCAGAAGCGCAGAACGTGAATGGACACGAGCACTCAAGCTGTCGGTCAAACTATACGACGGGAGAACCGCACCTCCTGTTGGACGCTTATGATGCTGGCATCCTCTGGGGTAAACAGGTCGAGGATTGCATAGAGGAAGCCCAGATCCAGCTTCAGATCCATTTCCTGGATCAGTACCTTGAAGTACCTGAGGAAAAGATGACGAGGCTATGAAATATTTTAAGAATCGATCATTCTCCTGACCATCCGATTGGTGATTTGAGTAACTTGTAAAAAAAAAAAAAAAAAAAAACAAAAAAAACCTAATCTTTGCTCAGTGCTGCCATTCTGTAGCATAAAAAAATTCTTCAAAGTAAAATTACATATTTACAATTTAAGCAGCGAAAATTGACCAACAATGTGGAGGGAGACTGTAGAGTATAGTGAAGCCCAAAATTGGCAATTAAAAGAGCATCCTTACTTGATGCGGGAGATGTCAGAGTGGCCTGCTGCCCTCGTGACGATGCTAAGGTCGGTCAGAGGCTTGGGTTCTGTACAAAATGACGAAATAGGTCAAAACAGACAAAAACAACAGACCAAACATCACTCAGCTCAACAGACCTGCGTCCATGGTGACAGACTTTGGAAGCTTTACCGGGTAAAAAACATAGGGAAAGATGGCTCCTGGGAGCTGATTCTGGATCTGTGCAACATACGACCAGAATACAGTGAAGACCCCTTGTTTTTTTGGAGCAAATTGGCTTCCCAATGACTTGAGTCTGACCTGGATGTGGTGGATTTGGACCCGGTAGGCGCTCTGGCGCGGCGAGACGCTGTACTCCACCTTGACGCCCGGCAGGAAGTGCCTTCTGAGAGGGGCGTCGCACGGCTGCAGCAATCGCATGTCCGTCCCGTTGGGAGACAGGCAAACCTGCCAGAGAACAACAACATGCAATATAATGATTGAAACACATTTCAACGATAATAAATGAAAAATAGTAAAATATAACTCTTACAAAAATATAGAGCACCGTGAACTGAATTTCCCTTAAAGGTTCAAAATGAATTATTGGAAAAAAAAAATTAAATACATTAGCAGATATGGTTCTACAGCTCGAGATATACTTATAGATGTTGATATCCTGTATAGTTCGGGATATGTGTCTGACCTGGAAGCTGTTGTCCAGGTCGACGATGGCTTTGTCAATGGGTCCGGAGTCAGTGTACTCTTTGAAGCTTTTCTCTAGCATCTCAGCCACTTCATTGCTCATAGGCTTCCACCGGTTCTTCTTCTTGGGCTTCATTTCCCACACCACGTCGGAACTGCAACAGGAGAGCGGTTGGCACCAAAATAAAATGACACGACATGGGACCGGGTGACGTACCTGGTGATCCCGATGTAGGAGACCTCTTGGCCGCTGCTGTTGTTGACCAGTGAAACGCCCACGTTGTAGAGCGACAGGATGATTTCCTGCTCGGCTAACTGTGCTTTCTCGCTCTCGCACAGCAGCTTGTAGATGCGCAGTTCCTCTGTGAACAGCACCACGCGCTGGAGACCTTGGAGACCACGGCCACACAATTAGGGTGGGCTTCGGTGACCAGGTGGGCTTGGATGAGTGCAGTTTTGACATTACCTTCATAAAAGGAGATAACAAAAAGTTTGCCGTCCTTCCCCAGGTCCTCACGCAGATCCTGTGGATGCAAGATGAGGAGAGCTGCAGGTCAAAACGAGATGTAGCCAATTGTCGTCAAGCAATTGACAGTTGTGCGTGAGTCGCCGACAGCGCTCACTGGGCAACCTTAGATGCGCACGTGTACCCAATCAAGTGTCTTATTGCTCGACAGTTTTTTTTTGTTTTTTTTTTTTCAAAAAGCTTGACGTGTTTTTACGCACACCTCTTCGCTCTTCAGCTTCCCGCTATATTTGCCGCACCTCCAGCAGAGCTCCCGGGAGCCCGTGGGCTTGGCCCAAGTGTAATGCACGGCTTTCCCGGCCTCTACCTCCTCCACGTCTGCTGCCTTCTGGGAGCTGAACACAACAAACAAAAGCCATCAAACACTGGAAAAACAAAACAAAACAAAAAAACCTCCACTCCCTTGGTTAATTGCAAATGACAGCAAGCACATCATGCAGACACAAAGCGCGACGATATGACAGCACCCAGCCACCAAGAATGTATTATCACGGCAACCCTCCAGTCCAAAGAAGCTGTCTCAAACGTTCAATCATGGGGAAGAGGTATTAGCAGAATTGACACAAGAGAACCACTGGAAAATGCATGAGGAGCAATTCCGCTGCAAGATTTTCATGGTTTGACACGGATGATGATTTGACATAAAGGAACGCATTAGATGACATCACACTCGTTCCTCCTTTCTACCTGGCCTCCTCCATTGAGAAAGAGAGATCCAGCAGTTCACTGGGCACCCATGGGGACTCTGTCTGCACGCTGCATGACCCACAACACAAATACATACAGAACGTGTGTAAAATATGTATATACTTGAAAAACGTACACAAAAGGGAACTTCCTCGCAAAACGCATCTGAATCACTTCCATTTTGACTATTGCAAGGCTTCTTCTATACACTCTAATGTCTTGCACTTTTATGATGGAGATAGTAGCACGGCCTTATGACTTATTCAGCGGAGCACTTCTGAAGCATTGTCACATACTTGAACCATATTGAGTGTTCTGGAAGCACTGTACACAGCAACTGCAACCACGATTAAATCTGCGAGTAGTAATGAGCAACCCCTTGCACGCCCCTTTTCAAATGGTGATTCATCCAAATGACCTTCAAGGTGGAGGTTAAAAGCCTTGGAAGTAAGCGTTGCCATATGACGAGGATGCCGGCGTCCAAGCAGACTTATTTTGGGTGAAGCTTGGCAAAAGTAAATGTCCTGAAATAGCTGCTTAAAACCAAAATGCCTGACTTCCTGTTCAGTTTTAAGATTGGGTCCTTGAAACTTTCTTATACATCCTGTTATGAATACAAATGTTCACGCGCTTTTGTGTCAACAGTGAAACTGGTGTCAGGATTTTTTTATTTTTTAACTTTTCAGGCCATATATATTCACCAGGAGATCCGTGTGACCTTTGGGCATTTTGTCACCACATAAAAGGAAATAAGTTTGTCAATAGAATAATAATGAAAATAACATTTGTGGCTGACCTCTGATAGAACTGCAAGGTCTGGTCTTTAGTGTGGTTGATGAGAAGGAAGGGTGCTGCGCCATCGTGGTAGTCGGAAAATCGGATGGTGGCCGAGTGGTCCGATACATTGACATCAACAATAATACCGCCCACCTATGACAAAAAATAAAAATAATAATAATCATGTCGACTACAATTGTTTCCTTTGATTAACACTCAACCAGTCACCCATTTTATTGTCCTTACAGTGTTATCCAAGTGCAGCAATAAGCAGTTCTCTGGACGTGTGAAGTTGATGGTGCGAGGCGGAGACAGACAGCCTTCTGTTTTGACTTTCAGAAGCTTGGCATCATTTTCAGGCCAGAACGGAATGGCGGACTAGAAGACAGAGAATATGACCACAAAAGAAAAAAAAAAACCAAACAAATCAAAAATAAAATAATTTTTTTTGGACAATTTTTAATACATGCACAGAGTCAAAGCGTCATCTACATGGTAGAACATGGTGCTGAATCTTCTGTCATGCGTCTCCCTTGTTGGTCATGTCAGTTGGTTTTAAAAGGGTGAGCAGTTCGTGTCTGTTTCTTTTTTCTTCTTACTTTCATTATAGGAAAGGGTGCAATAACAGTGAAAAATAATTCACTTTTTATGAACATGTGAAAACACACATACACAGACAAGAATGCATACACATATGGTAAGTGCAGAAATATAAATCATTTGTCGATATACCTATGCTCACATAACAGTGACTATTTCTATATTCATGTCATCTGTCTAGGGTGCCACAGCACATCTTTATTTGAATTAGTTAAAGGTTTAAAGTACTGGGAACTGTTTTGAATTGCGAAAGATCATGCAGAAATACGGCTCGAAGAATGCAGGCTCTCACCTGTTCAGGCGGGACTACGGTCCAGTTCTCCTGGCCCTCCTCACATATGAGGACAGTCTGCTTAGTCCTGTTGACTAGCATGTAAAATGGCATGAAGGTGACGATGCGGGTGAGACTGAAGCTGCTCGTGTCGATCTTCACGCCGACCTGATGGAGGAGGAAGAGGGATGGATCAGGTGGCGTTTTGTTCATTTATCCATTTTCTCTGGTGCTTGTCCTCATTACGGTGACACATGAGCTGGCTTTTGAGTGAGAGGGGGCATACACCCTGGACTACTTGCCAGTCATGTATCGCGCAAAAATTAGTCACACTCATATTTACACCTACGGACATTTTAGATCAGGGGTGGGCAAAGTATGTATGACTCATGAGCCCTCCCGCCCTGATTCTTTAATCCAATAATAATCGAATTAATGAGTATTAAGACAAAAAAAAAATTACCAGACACTCACCAGATAATCTTTATACTGGCCTTTACATTTCACATCTCCGTAGCTCCCAACGGTATCCAAGGAAAAATCATCAGAGAGTTCGCTTTCAGAGATCATGAGACGGACCTGAGGGAGGCGAGAAACATCCTCTAACCTTTGAAATGGTTCAATTTCTCAACAATTTCCAAGCTTTGCCTTGTTGTTCTTCAGGAAGTAACGAGGTTTGAAGGAGAAGAGCAGCGGCATCTCATAATCCAGCGGGTGCTTGCGGTGGATGTCGTCCGCCTTGTACTGCAGCAGTCTGCCCGTCTTGTTCACCATCCAGTATGGTGAGTGGATGGCCACCACCATCTGGCCCTGGTCGTGCTTGACGTGCACGGCGATGTCCAGCTCAGCCCGCAGCCTCTCCATCCCTTCGCTGTAGTCTTCCTCCTCCGTGCGGAGGGACTCGAACACGATGAAGGCAATTTCCTCCTGCTCACTGCACAGGCTGTTGACAACAGAATGCTTTATTAACAAGTGAAACTAGAGCGCCAGATAGCTCGATACACATTTTTAATTACATAAAATCTAATTAAACTGAAAAAGATTCGACAGGAAAAAAAGATAAAAAATTCAATCAAAATCAAAATATACTTTATCTTTTTCACCATATGTCCAGCTCAAAGTACGTCGCAACTGTGGCTCTGATAGCCCACATGGGAGCGCATTACACATTTTGGCAAGGAAGAAAAAAAAAGCAAAAACAGCAGTTGGGAGTATATGTATACGGGAAGTCAGACCTGTACTGAGCAGACCAGTCTTGAGCGAGGTAGTCAATCAGGCGAAGGTCCAGGCTGGATTGGTTGATGACGGCAGTGTGAAGTTGGGCGGAGTGGCCCGGGTTCAACGTGGACTCCGTTTCACACTCGCTGCTGTCCTGTTGAGTAGAAGACCGCAATTTAGTGTAATGCCTTTTTGGATATATGCAGATTGCCAGTAAAGCCGTACATTGAGTTTGTAGGTGATCGGGTAAGGCAGCAGATTTCGTAGCAGGACACAAGGCCACAGATGGAGAACATATGGCACGTCAAAGTTGCCCCCAATGCCGCCTGTGTCTTTAAACGTCACTGCGTCCTTCACAGGCACAATGTTGACCGTCAGCACGTCGCCCAGATTGCCGCTGCGGTGGCACTCCTGTTGAATGTGAATCTTGGGCTGCTGGGGGTTGATGTCGTCGTAGCTGAAGCCCTCCGAGCACTCAAACTGGTCGCCGTCTTCACCTGTGACCGGCTGGAGGCTCAGCTCAGACCTGAGAGGAAAGGAGAGACGGCGGTGTGACTCATGCCACGACTGACGGTGTGGTTGGCTATAATTCATTTTGGTCAGCGAAAGTGTCAGGTCAATACAGTTTCTGACTTTTTTTTTCCTTCTACTTAATTTTTTTGGGGCAACTTCCGTATTTAGAGTGTCCCTGCTGAAATGCACTAGTAGCCACTTGTGTTTGACCATTTCTCCGCCACATGAACGCATACACAAGTTTTGGTGATCAAGTGCTGCTGCTGTCTTCAACATGAAGCCACCCCTTTGCCCCGCCCCTTGTAGTCAACACAGGCCAGACATGTGATGACCAAAATGACTAAAATGCTTTGTATTAATACGTAAAGGTGTACAGTTACCTATACGAGTCCAAAGGGACACAGTACTCCTCTGTGGGTAATGAGGTACCCAAATATGTTGACCCCTCAAACACTTTAAAGGGGATGGAGAAATGGTTGATGATCTGAAGAAACAAGAAAGAAAATAAATAAACAAACAAATATTCTGTGACGTGCAACAGACACACGTGTGCGTCGTCGTACCTGGAAAGGCGAGCGGATCTTGATGTACTTGCTGCCTTCCATGGAATACACCTGACAGACCAGGAAGCGTGTGACTCCCGACACCTCGTGCATGACACTGTACATTCTCCGTCCAACTTTAATCAAGGGGATCATGCTGGCTGATGTGTGACCCGCTGGAGCTGTGAGAGCATTTACAACATGGGTGAGCAAAGTATTTTATCTAGCTCACCGAGTATTTACTTACTCAAGCACCCTTTAATATGAGGCATGAATTTGGGGTGACTCATGCCCGGGTGCATTACTGGGCCTTGTTTTAGGCATGATTTCAGGGTCTTTAAATGTCACATACATGAGTGAATACATTTGAGATAGTTTTACGTACTCGGTTGTATGTAGAAATCCTTTTCACTGAGCGAGATCATTGCTGAGAACTGGTCCGACTCGGTGGTGACGGAATAGTCCATCCCGAGCGTTTGGCCGTCCTGAAGCTCGACAATATGGTCGTTGCTGTGCGTGGCGACCGGGGAAAACATGTCGCTGTACTGGACAGACACGGGCAGGCCCAGGCGGTTCTTCACCACGAACGGAGCCTCGTCCTTCTGGAAGCACCCGGCCGTCTCTTTGGCAGCGTCGGCAAAAGCCTGTGGGGATACAGTGTCGTTTCAAGATCCCCGAACAGATTATGTTGTCGGATATTTCTGTTTTCACCTTGCCCAGGTTACTCAGCATAGCAAGTCCACATTTGGAGAGGGTGATATTGAGCTGGTCCTTGCTGCTGATCAAAATGACAGTCTTGTAATCGGGGACATTGTAATCCACCTCATCTGCCCACTCGATGTTCTTCAATGGCTTTGTTTTCATCTGCTTGTTCAAGTGAGAAACAATCAGTCAGGGTTGCTTGATTTAAAGCAAAACTTATTTCAATCAATGTTTTCAGGTAAAAGTAATCATTTGCCAGGTTTGGAATTAGAATACTACCGGGACTTACTAAAATTATTTGTGCAATTCTTGTGCCTCAAATAGTTATTGGTGATTAGTAAATGACAGTGTCTGCAAGCATAGGACGTTGTTGTTTGTTAACATTATGTGTACTGCTTTTATGATAGTTTGTAATGAATGTGTATAAACAAATGGATAAGAAGAAAAGAAATACGAAATCCAAATTTTAAATAATGATTTTTAGAACATGCAAGTGTATGACGACCTTGAATTCCAATTTCCAGGGTCGGAATCCATCTCTCATCTCATCCTCTAACGGCTCCAGCAGCGGCTCCCACACACCCACCACCTCGTTGTAGTAATGGACCTAAATGTTATATTGAACATGTGAAATCGCACAATCCATCCGTCCGTTTTCTGTCGCGCTTGTCTTCATGGAGATGGCAGGTGATCTCAAGGCTATCACGGCTGGCTGGCTTTGGGTGAGAGGCAGAGTACACTGCGGTGGCAGCATTTACACTCACTGACGCCACCTTTTGCAATGTGGGAAGAAATCCCACACAGGATTGAAACCTAGGACCACTCTGTGAGGCAGATGTGCTAACCATTACAACACCGTACACATATATTGCTAAGATTGTTCTTTATGTTTGCTTGTTTGTTTATTTATTTATTTCTCAAGTGCAAATAGATCTAACATTCCGACTAAATCAATGTAAATTTTTTTCTCACAATATTCCAACTAAAATAAATACAAATAATTTTTTGGACAATTATTTTTCATAAAAGGGCAACTATCTCATGATGACAACTTTTTTGGGCACTTCTCAACAACTTACATTAGTTTATTTTTTTAAATTCATTTTTTAAACATTTCATGCGGCAGGCGGTCTACTGGTTAGCACGTCAGCCTCACAGTGCAGTGGTGCAGGGTTCGACTGCGGCTCCGGACTTCCTGTGTGGAGTTTGCATGTTCTGAGCATGCCTGCGTGGGTTTTCTCCGGGTACACTGGTTTCCTCCCAAGGGACACATGGCCAAAACACGATAAGCCTGCATCTGTCATAAACTACTACACTTGTCTTACCTCTAAATTCAGTTCACTCTTCAAGTTAATGAGCGTGGACCAGTTGCTGACATCTCCTTGGTAGGAGGATTTTGCCAGAAGCATGGGCACGGTGCGGTGGCCCACTCCAGCCTCCAACGTCACACAGATTGATTTGATGTCCATCTGGAGATGGACAATCTGTTAAATAAGGGTAACCCTTCTTTTAGTCTAACTATAATCGAGGCTTGTACCTTAAGTGACTCCCCCTGTGGGATGAGTGGGGCTGCTGCTTTCATGCTTGCTTCTCCCTGCTCCTCCAAGAACCACAGTTTGAGATCCTTCCAGTCCCGTTTCTCCCACATGTCCACGGGGACAGGACTTTCAATCTCCTCTGTGGTCTCCATGGTGCGGTTAAAGGCCGACTGGATGGTGATGACCGTCTTGATGATAATGGGCGAAACCTGGATAAAGCGGTAGACAGTACAAAATCCCATAAAGTTGAACATGTGAGAATATACAGGAATGAATGACAGCAACAACACATCCGAATATGTGTACAGCCCTAGTAAGCAGTCATCACCAACCTTGAGCGAGAGAGAATTGATAGTGATCTCCATAGCTTGCGGGGATGTTGGCGACTGAGAACTTTGAAAGAACACCTGGCACGGCTGCAGAACGGTGGTCACATTGTGTAGTCTCTTCTCCCTGAGGAAAGGACACGCCACCACCTAAAATAGACAAAGAAATGCTCTCAAAAACACTCCCCCCGGGCAAGGCGATGACGCAAACAGCATCAAACCTTGATGTCTTGGATTACGGCCGTCATCCTTGAACTCTCTGCGTCGCTTTTCATGACTAACTCGCACTGCGTGGTCATCACCAGGGCCAGCGCGTCGGCACGCGTCAGGTCGGCCACGAACACAATCTCTGGGTTTCGCACGACGACGTTCATCTCGGACTTTGGCGCGACGGCTGGAGATGGAACTGTGACGCAAATATCAAAAAAGATAATTCAAGAGCATGACACGTTTTTACTTCAGGTGCCACAGAGCAGATTCCCACTCAGGGTGCCATGGCACACAAGTGTACCTCACCTTTGAAATATTAAACAGTTCTAGAATCAAAGTATGGTGAGTATTAAGGGTTTAAAATATTATCTTAAATATTATTATAAACACTTTAGGGGGAAGGTGTCCATCAGTCTCGGATTTGTCTCCAATCCACTCACTCACTTGATTCCTCTGGCTGGGCAGGGATGTTGTTTTTATCTAGCGGAGCTGGGTTTTTCTTGGCTTTCGGTGTTTCAGCAAAGCCTTGCTTGGTGGCTTTCAGGAAAACGTCTGCCACAGTAAGGAGGAACTCCATGCTGGCGCACAGGTACACGTCCTGTACCACCGTGTCTAGGTTGGTGCCTTCGTGGCTCCGCCGGTAGTTGACCTCCACCATCATGTTTTTTTCCGTTCCGGGACGCATGGCCATCATCCTGAAATGGGACAATGCACCGGTGACTCCCTCCGCCACACCTACACGTTGAAAAACATGCTTGGCGAAAAAAATTGCTGGCAATTGGCAGTCAACGTGCACGGCCGTGAATGAGTTTAGTAAGGGAACTGTGTATTTGTAACCGGTAACCGAGCTCACTTCCCAACCCTCGTACCTTGGGCTGACTGTCTTGCTATTCGGCCTCTTGTCATCGAGCAGGCAGGTAGCCAGACGGACGGCAGCCTTCATGGAGCTGTCCGAGTACATGGTAAAGGAGGTGGAAATGGTGCCCAAGGTGAACTCGCCCAGTTTCAGCTCATTATCGTGTGGTTCCAAAAGGAGAAGCTGGAGAAAATGAATGCAGTGTGAGCAAACCAAGCCCCACCAATTAATTGAACCAATTTAGCTTTTTAGCATTATTCTCGAATGTGTGTAAAGGCAGTCATTTTCATATATATTTTAAGCACTTGAGTTTTTCTACATTACCTTTATTGTCATTGTATGCATTACCACAACATTTGAGGTTGTTAATCTTTGGTGTGCATGACAATATTGACAAAAAAATAAATAGCAGTTGTATACATTTTATTTTTGTTATCTCCTGTCTTGGATCAGATTAGATTGTTCATGTCTACCTTCTTTTGTGGCTGTATATTGTACCATGCCACACCTGTGTTTGTTTTTTGAACTTGTAATTTAATACCTCATTCATATTGGGCTTAAATAAGACCAGCGCCATGGAGTCAATCTTGAAGTCCGCTTTCAGGGTTGTCTTAAGCTTGACATTCTTCCGAGTCTCCACTACAGCCGCTGTCACAACTGTGTTGCCTAAATTGATCAAAAATGTTGAGGAGATGTTTCCCTAACTTTCTGGCCAACTCGTGAAAACTTACTGTTGGCTCTTTCTGCGTTTCCTGAGCTGCGGGATCCCTTATCAGCTGTCGAGTCTTCAGTGTGAGCAGGCGCAGAGGCGGTGACAGTGTTCGAGTTCTCTGAGAGGTTTTCATTGAGAGTCCTGAAGATAACCACCATGTCATCCTGGCTGAGCATCAACTGCTCGACAAACACAGAGCATTAAAACGACGGTGAGCCCAACTTTTTCTGTAAAATGAGACGACTAGGTTGGCCCATTGAAATATCTACACTGTTAGTATAATTCCTTACCTCTAGTTTGATCAGTACTGCAGAACAAAATCAAACCCTCTTTCAGTTTAACAAGATAAACCTTTGTCAGATAATATTAACAATATGATCATCACTTTGATTTCTCATGATGATAATTAAATTTACGAACAGATCTCCCTCATTTCCCCAATCACAAAAATGTGAAGTTCAGAATGTATATTTGCAAGAATTTTGACTTGCGAAGCTTTTAATCCGTTTTCAAATCAGAGTTCCTTTTTAAAAATTTATTCAAAATTTTATGACCCACTGCCTTCTTTTGTCCATGATAAATAATTAAACAAACATTTTACACAATTGTGCAACAGGTGGGAAGCTGCAGCTGAGAATCTTAAAGAATAACAATACAAAATACTCAGTCATACTTTTGGTGTCTAAACCTATTCGGCCCTCATGGCCGACATGATCAACTGAAGGTTTTTCACAGCCCTTGAGGTTTTGCACACAACATTATTCAGTTACTAGAAAAATATATACAGCAATGTCACTAAGTATAGAACTTACGCTCAAGGGCATAAGATGAGCTGTGATCTCAATGTTGGGTATGCTGTGGTACCAGTTGGACGAAAGATTCCTCTGGATCTCCACTTCCAGACTGATTGGCTGCAAAAGGTTGCTTTCACCCTGAAACACTCCATTAACAAATGTCGTCCTGTGTAGAAAATGAATTCATGATGATGACTGGGCCCTTGCAACCCCTTTTTTATGACAAAAAGATGATCAAACTTTGACACTACGATGGGTGAAAAATGTGGAAAAAATGCTTCAGCTTTGACACACACTGAGCCCCCCCAAAAAAAGGTATAAAAAAATGCATACGTGGAGTCATACCTGTACATCTTGAGGTCCGTGAGCTTGACTTCCATAATGTCCACCACAGGCGGGATCTTGCGGAAACTCTTCGAGGGCTGCTTAGCAAAGTGATTCTTGACCGACAGGAAGCCCAAGTCGGCCACCAGGACGTTGGGGGACGAGGACGACTGCGGGACGAAGATGACGGGCGCTTTGAAGTGGACGTTGAGAGAGACGCGAGTGCTGCGCTCCGACAGCTCTTTCACCACGCCGGATGCCGCCTTTTCGGCCGCCTGCTGGGTCACCTCGGCGACAGCCTCCTTTGCCTCTTGGAAGTTGTTAATGAACGCCTGTGGGGGTGGAGCACTTCAGATTGTGAACTGATGTCATTCATGCAAGTACCATTACTCCATTATAATCTCAGAAAAAAATATTTATGTATACAGTACAATATAGAAATTTGTGAAAACGCACACTAAAGTAAATTAGGTGAAGCCAGAACTTTTTGAGTGGGGTGGCCAGGGTGATACGACGACTCACTAAGGGATGGGCAAAAGATGATAACCAATCATTTCATTTTTATTCATCTGCGGGCGCTGTTAATACTTGACTGATGGAACCCAAACAATAGATCATAATGGCAGGAATACGTGCGATTCTCACCAATATGGACGACAAAAACTTGTTGAGGAAGACAACTTGGATGCATCCCACTGTCAACGTAACTGTGGTGTCAACCTGAGACATGTCAAAGTAGGCGTCTCCCTCGGTTGCGTCAGTGTGTTGGATCATTTGGAAGGCAAACACCTCCCTGTCTGCTATAGACACAGCCTAAGTGCAGAGATATCCAGCAAGGGGTTGAAAAGTTAATGTGGCGGCCATGAAGGTGAGATGAGAATGCACTTGTTGTACCTTCTTATAGAAGGCGGTTTCGTGACAGTCAAACATGATGAAGTTCTTCAGGTTGGCCAAGACCTTCATCTCTCGCTTCCTCATCAGAACCTCAGAAACCAGTCCTAGGAAATTAAGGGAAGGAGTTTGTCAATGTAAAGTGTACAACTAGATCGTCAATTCTTGAATGGTACCTTCGATTCTGATCTCCGAGATCAGATCTTGCTGTCCTCGAATGTAAACCTTCAGAGAGCGCAGATCGGCTCGGAGGTGCATATTGATGATGGCTGTGGTCTTGGAATTCTTTGGTGCTGTGAGAGCACATGAATTAAAAGAGAAAGACTGTTTCATCACAGCAAGATAAAACTGAAAACAGTAAATTGGTA
>CAAKHF010010826.1:86798-103779 GCA_901007745.1 Hippocampus kuda
CCCCCCCCCAAAAAAAAAAATCGAAGTTTATGGTACTTTTTCTCTTGGCAATGACCGCCCCCTCCGTCTTGCCCTCGTCCACCTCGTCCAGCTCGTCTTCCTCACGGATGGTGTGAAGCTCCTCCTGCTCGCTCTCCTCCCTTTGGGTGTACTGCGGCACCAGACCGTTGAGGAAGTGCATGGTGTTGAGGAGCGCCTCCGTGTGCAGATTAACGTCCAGCGATGAGAAAGTCACCTGACGGCACATATTTATAGTCATCAGTGAACGTCGAGTGGTCGAGTGCAGAGTCCCACCTTGCCTTTATCGGGACAACGGTGGAACCATGCACACTCGCGGCTCTTCAAACATGAATTCACCTGGTCACTGTTTCAGATTGTTCTTTTGGGGCTGGAGGGAGGGCTTCAAATTGTTAACGGAAAACAGGTATTGGAGGTTTTTTCCCCCATATACCACTTTTTCAACAATTCTTCTGATGACATGAATTACACAGGGAATTTTGTTATTGGCCGGTTCCTATTTCCCATGAATAACGGTGGTCCAGTGTACATGCACAACGACAATTAGGCCAAATTTGCGCATAGCATATCAAAACGAGCAAAGGCCCGGTTATTGGCTGTCGATAAAAGATTATCCTGAGAAATTATGCTGTGGTGCGAAGAGTGCGAAGAGTGACTTTTTTTCCTCCTAGCCAACACGGAGTGACCGGAAATATGTTGAAGGACAAAAAAATGCTTCAAATGTTTAGAATCAGTATGTGTGTATCAAACTTTACCTTGAGTAGCTGCTCTGTGTTGTTGTGTAGGGACTTGAACTCAGGCCCATCTTTCGCAGCCTAAAAATAGAACATCAATAGTTATATTATAAAAACACTTAAAAAGGGGGCACTTGGAAAAATAATCTTGCAAGCCATTTACTTACTTTAATATACTCTAGTGTGAGCATATCGACCTCTGTGTTATCCAAAGTAGTGATGAGTTGAATTTCCTTGTTTTGGGAATCTACACAAGAATGAACATGGAAGTTAACATTGCAAATACCTTTGTATTTACATGGTATATAATATACATTGACCCGACAGTGATATAAAAGGCTAAACGGGTATGCATTTGAATATGAATGCTTGTCCATGTGTGCCCTGTTCTTGGCTGGCAACCAGTCGAGGGTGCACCCTTTCTTTCGCCCTAACCCAAACATAAGAGCAGGATTGAGCCATTTTGTGGGCTAAAATTCTGACCTGTATATTCGGGACACCTGAGGCAGATCTCCTTGAGGTAAGTGTTGGATGTCATGTCGAAGGTGCGCTTTTTCAGCTCAGTGCCCAGGCCCTCCACCTCCAAGTGGAGCACCGTGACCTCCTGACAGCTGCCAACGAGGCGGCACAACTGGACAGAGAACTTGAAACAAACATGCAGGTTTAAAAATAACGAACGAGATTTACCTGGCTGTGCAATTTCACAGTTGATGGGTGGAACAACATTACCTCGCTGATTTCAAACGTCATGACAAAGTCGGTCATGTTCTTCTGATGCTCCTCCTGTGCGGCACCCTTTCGTCTGTTCAGGTCGGCGTAGCGCAGCGGCATGGGACTGTCGGGGAAGAACTGCTGCCCCGTGATAGGAGAGCTGGGGGCGTCGTAGAACAAGTCTTCTTCGGACCCTTAGGAGACCAAAACCCATTAGCATCCCATAACAGTGCGTGTGAATGTAAACAATAAGAGGGATCAAGATGACCTGACTCACCGAGTGAAGAAATGCTGATGGTCTCACATGACTCGAAAATCAGAGAGGAGCGCTTGTCGGTCAACTGCAGACGTCTCCTCGTTGACAATTGTGGTGTGAACTGCTTGGGCTTAGGAGACAGTACAAGTTCTTCGAATATATAACACTGTGACAAATGTGTAGCAATGCAATTGTGCCTGTATTTAAGCATGAATATCCGAAACGTCCCACTCTTGACGGAAAAATAACGATGTGCCAGTTTTAGAAAGTGAGTGTTAATGACCGCACACTGCAAGCTTGTTTTCACCAACTGAGAGAGAATACTGGATGGTGTGAAGCTTCGTTAATCGCAGGGATACATTCCATACCCACTCACAAGAGGTGCAATGTAGACACCACATAATGTCGGAATAAAAAATGTTTTACCCTTGCCACACGCTTTAGACATTTATATATTCAACAGACTTGAATGTATATTTTCAGTCTTGAGGCTTCGTAATATGTGATGCTTTTAAGTTATTTCCCGGGTCATGTTGCCGAGCGGGTTCGCGCACCTTTGAAAGTGGGGGCACGCCAGTGTTGGCCGAAGCAGAATTCGTCTGCGGCAGTGGGATACTGTCCACCAGCTCCAGAACACTTCGAAGTTTGACGTCGGAGATTCGGAGGGAGAGCAGAGGAAGCTCTCCAGACAGTTTATATCTGGGGGGAGTTAAAGAGGAAATATGATGTAAAATTGACTTATTTAAATACCGTAGCTTATACACAAAGAGTTATCTTCAGTGCCTGCCCACGCATCAAGTGTGAAGTGAAACAACTACTGTAAATCTTTTGTAAGCTGCCTATTTCTAAAAAGGCATAGTGACCCATTAGGAATTTTAGTTTTAACAGTAGGGCTGCACTATGACACATCAGTGAATATACAGTAATTTACATAATACTATCCACAAAATGATTTTTAATGCCATGACTTGGCAGCTACGATGGGTGAAGATCTGCCAAGCATGAGTATGTCAAAACACACAAAAAAAAGTTCGATGTTCTTGGCTACATACACTGTACTAACAACTTTTTTAATACTTCAGCATTCAGCGGTCATGGAAACAAAGGTCGAACTCGGCATTGACCCAACAGTCCAGGGGTGCGCAGTATGAGCAGTGGCTCATTTGCGTGTGATAGGACCACCATCTTAAAACGGGCTAGAGAAAGAGGTAGCTGAGTGTACTTTTACTGACAAATTTTCAAGTGCTTCTAATCATTAAAACAGGTCAATTTGAGCCACGACATGGTTAAATTGGATTCAAACATACCATCACCAGTTATAAATATGTTATCTTTTTTTTTTTTCATTTTTACACTTACTTTGCCATGCGTGAGTCTTTGACCACCATGGCCCTGCTGAACTCCATTTGCAAATCCACTGGCTCCAGGATGTGGAGCGGCGACTGCCTCTGCATGCGGGCCTTTTTCCAGTCGCCGTCTATAGCAGGGAAAGGTTTTACAAATCAGTTACACCGTGTCTGCAACCGTTGGCATTCATACAACAGAATACTAGCTTTATATTCACATTGAGAAAGTAAATATGTGACAAGGTCTTGTTTTGTTTTTTTTACTAATGTACTAATTTTGTACCTGGTTTACTGTAAAGGAATTGCAGGTTGCTGAGTTGGATGTCAAAGCTGTCGTAAGCTCTCAGCATGATGTCTTCGAGTTTGCTAGAGACCGCTGAGAGCTGAGGCAGATTCTTTTTGGACTGACTGGACATCTACAAACACATGTTTTTAAAATAAGCTTTAAGAAAATTCCCTGCTGACATATCCTCACCTGCAAGTGTCCGAGATCGAGCAGCAAGATGTTCTGAGTGCCGTCGTAGAAGCCCGTCTGTGGGATGATGACATAAGAGGCCAACAGGTTCACCTTCAGGTCCAGCACCTTCTGCGTCTCGATCACATACATTAGCCCTGCAACAAAACATACAAGATGGTGTCTTTGAAATAGCATTGTTTTGAATGATGGCTACTAATGATATGTTCATTATGGATCGAAGGTGTAAACTGAACTGTGGATTCTAATTAGAATGGTCGAGGTGGAGGTCTGTGTACGCACCGTACCCGTTTTAAAATCCGTGAAAAATACATAATTGTGTGCGTGTCCATATTGTAATGAGAAGCCAGAATTGAGTAGCATGTATTGTTTTTCTCGCTATGCTGGTTAGCATCTCATTTTTGGAGCCAAGATAATCTTTTGCTCTTTTTTGCATCATTGTTATCCTGTGAAAATCCACAAAAAGCCAAAGTAAAAGTCGTTCACGCGCAATAGAATCTTCATGAACTGAAGTCTATCTTTCAACCTTTGATGTATACAGTTTCTTTTTTTTAAATATACTTTTACAGTTATTGTTGAGGCAAGAGATTGGATCGTGGTTAGCATGTGTTCCTGGTTTGAATCTTGTCTCATGTCATCGCGTCTTCATCCCACATTTAAAAAACATGCATATTAGGTTCATTAAAAGATTTTGAATTGTCCATCAGTGTGAAGGTGTGTTCACTTCATATCCTATCATATTTTTGTTTGGCTCCTCTGATTAAGAGATTATTGCTGTTTAAACAACTGACCAGTGGCTGTACGGTCTCGGAACTGCTCCAGTTTTATCAGTGTGGCGTTGGTGAGTTCGTCTAGCTGCAGGTCATCAGGAGGCCTGAAGAATGCGGCCATGGCATTCACCGTCATCTGCACTCACGAAGAATACATGCAGACATGTTAACACTTTTGTCACTTGCGACAATGAATTACAGCTGACGGCACCCACGGCATCGTAGATGATTTCTAGCGGCTGCGATTCAGCAAAGAACCGCTGATTGGCAGTCTGATCTGGAGGGTTCGTCTCGAAAAACAGGCTGAGCAGCGGAGTTCCTGTTCCTGTGCCGACCGTCTTGGACGAAAGGAGGGTGGGAGCGGGCCGGTTATTTGCCTGACCCGTGATCTCGAACAAACTGAGCTCGGCTGTGAATCTGCAGAGATTTTTTTCTTTATTTTTACTAAAACTGAACAAACATTTCGGTGATGGCCATTTAAAAAGTGTCAATGAATAAGACACACTTGATGGCTTGTGCTCCAGATCTCTGCGTCAGGGAGGATATTAGCTCCCCGACTGTCAACTTGATGATTTCGTCTTTGTCCTTGCGGTCTTTGATGGAGACGCTCAGTTTTTCCATGTGGAAATTCCCCTTTAAGTCCTCAAACTAGAAAAGAGAAAATACAATGCATCTTTATTTATGTGGCACTTTCACAACAATAGCAATGAAAATAAGATGAACCACGCAGAAGCACTATCACAGTAAACTCAAATGCCAAAAGCTAAGAAAATGTAGATGAGAGTTACCGTGTGTACAGTGTTAGCATCTAGTAAGTGACACAGAGCATAATCAAATGTTCGGTGAAGTTGTTCTCGGACTAGGACATACCAGCTAGACTGGCTGAATATCCACTGTTTTCAAATGGCAGGGTACTCATAAACACTATCCTCCCACACTCCAACAGCATACACATTTGGTTCATTGAACACGATAAATTGTTCATGTGTGTGAGCGCGAGTGTGAACGGTTGTTTGTCTATATGAGCCCTGTGAGTCAGCTAAAATAGGCTACATGCTCATTCGAGATGACAAGCACTATAGAAAATGGATGGATGGACTTAAGATGCAATTTGTGGATTATTGGAGAATACGTGGGAGGAGACTCACGTCCTTCGGATAAATGAAATTAGCGGCCGTCTCACTGTATCCAATGGCAGTGTAGAGCCTGGATTTCTCATCAGGAGTTAACAGCTCATCAAAGCCTGTTTGCAAATACATTGATGGAAGGGATGGGCTTCAGGAGGAAACCAGATATATGTGGACAAGCACCATTTCCTCTACCCTACCTCCTCCTGTGCTCTTGACCTCCTTTGTTTCAGAGTCAGGCTCCGCCCCCCAGTTCCACATCCAGCTGATCCACCCTTGAGACTCCTCTTCCTCCATCTTCAAGCCCGGACGGTAAATACGCAAGCCAGCCTTACTCGCCTGAGAAGATGAACAAAATATGAAAAATGAGCAAACTTTTACCGCATCTCAAATTCAATGGCAGGCATAATAAGAAATTACTGTACCTCCACTTCGGCCTGTTGTCTGGCTAGTGTGATGTTAAAAATATCTAGTGTCTTCTCCGGCTCCTGAACACACACATACGATAGAAAATTGTTGACAGGATGAAGCGTTGACTTATGCCAATGATATCAAGTGAGCGGCAGAACAAAGAAATGCACTTTAAATGTAACTTACTATGCCATAATGTCGAATTAACCTGATCTGCATGTCGCTATTTATACAACATACTCGGCATGTATTGGTAGCTTTATGCTTAAAGGGCCCAAATATTGCACAGAGTAAGTACATTTGTCAGCATATTCAAACAAGAGCACCATTTTTCACAGTATACGATATTTTTAGAATTGGAATGTGCCTTGGTTAAATAAAGGTTAGGGAAAACCTGCTTTCGCAACTCTTAACTCTTAATTGTCAGCCCACCTGCAGTTCCTTGAGTAGTTCCTCACTGGGTTTTTTGCTGGTGATCTTGATCTTGTAGAGCTCGCGGTAGTGCTTCACCAGCTTGCGGTGTTGCTGAATGTGAGACCACGACCACATGTGGAGACGAGGCTTCACGTCCACCTCCAGGATGCTCGTGATGGCATAGTTCCACCTGTAGACATCACAGTGAAAAGATTTTGAGTCGCGGGGGATATTACAAAAGAATTAGTCACATCACAGAACAGTGTCTTACCAAATGTTGGCATTTTTGTGAACTAAGACGTCGGGTCTGTATTTTCTGTATGGCAGGTTACGTGACATCAAATCCACTGAGCCTAGTAGCTCCAAGATGCTGATGTACTAGAAAGACAACCAGGACAACCTTTACTTGGGCCAGTTCTATTTCACATCTGGTGACCGCAAGATGAGGTGCTTACAGCACCTGGAATAGTCATTCGGGATTCATAGAATCATAGTTACATTTGTAATGTTCGATTTACACTGCATGTTTCAAGTGACACAATGCCGATTTTTTTTTTTCAGTGCTCACAAACTGCAGGGTTAGGATCATCTTCATGGTAGACTACAGAGAATTTCATTGCCATTAGGTCTCTTCCAAATGTGGATAAAAATGCAATAAGTATTGGCTCTCTGCGCAGTGTAAACGCATCGCACGTACTCCTTCATTGCCAGGTTGATGTCATTGAAATACAGATTATGACACTGCCTACCTGGGGTTTGTTAAGCTCAATTGCCACCTCGCTGAGATTGACCATGAGATCCACTTTAGGTGACGAGAAGTCCAAATCTGACCGGGGATTCATGCAAAGCTTTGCACCCGCTGAGATGGGACGCAAAACTGTAGAACAGCAGAAAAAAAAAAGAAAAAAAAGAAAAAGGACTTGTGCATTGGTGTGGTTTCATATGACAATGTTCGCCGGCTATATGGCGGTTCTTCATTCATGCAACAAAGTTATTGCAGACATTGACTTTTGTATGAATTTTTACAGAATACATTCAAGTCTGAAGCAGCATGTTGAGGCACGACATGCCAGGCAACATTAAGAGTGTACAGGAAGAGATGCAAAGGAATTAACAGCACGATGAAGAAGTGAGCTACAAAATGATAAATTTGTTGTTGCTGCAGAGCAGAGAAAAATATGTGCCTGTGAGTATTGTTGTATGTTCTGTTTTAATGTGTCACTGCTCCATGTGTTTAAGTTAACATCAATACGAAATTCTTCTTGGCTTCTGTATGATTATTTTATTTTGAACACAAGAAACACAAAGGCATATGTTTTTACTGTAGTTGGGGGGAATATTTTCTGACACTCACTGAAATCGTGCTCTGCAGGATGGGAGCCTTTGAGGTCCAGGCTATTCTGGAGACATAACTATAAAAAGACCAAGAAAGAGAAGCTCCATTGCATTTTTCACCTGCCAAAGATGCATCTTTGTTCTTTATCCAGAGACTGTGACACATAAAAAACATTTTATAAAGCCTTTAAAACAAACCTAAAACGTTTTGACTCACCAAAGCCTCATCTGGACTGTGATTGGAGAAAAGCACCGAGTTGACATTCCAGTAGGCAAACAATTTGTCCAGCTGTACCAACTGAGAGGAAGGAAGCAGCAATTAGAGCTATGCATCCCTATCTAACAATATCCAACATTCACATCAGATTCTCACAACGACAAACTTAAATAATATATTAAAAACTTCCTTGTCAATACAAAGAATGTCCTACCTTGTAGAAAAGCCTGGCATTCTCATCCAGGACAGTCGGGTTCCAGTCTTCATCACAGGTCTATGGGAACAAACAAGGGTTATATTTTTCGGGGGTGAATTGGCATGCCAAACGTCATGGTTCAGCAATTTTTTTTTAAACAATACTTCAGCAAAAAAATAATCAAATCCATTTTTATGTCAATGTGGGCGACTGTGTGCACAATACATTCATGAGCAAAACAAATTACCAGTAATATAAAACTAAAATGATTTGAGCAAATGGCCACAATGTGAAATGATGCTCGGAATAATTTCCACATCCATTTGTATGCAACAATACAACCCTAATAACTATCTAACCCGACGTAACGGATGTCAAGTGAGATTACTTGAAGGCTGAGGTTGCTGAGCGACACGCCGAAGGACAAAGGGCACCGCGGATTGGTGACCTGAGGTGAAAAAAAAAAATAGGTTAACACATTTAATTAATAAAACATTTACTGTACTTTATAAAATACACACACATTCAAATACTCACATCATCCTCATAGCGAATGTGGATATTGGAGATCTTGACTTGAACATTTTTGATGATCTGAGTGACGAGCTTCTCCACAAAAGTGTCCTGTTTCTCCGCCGTGGGGTTCTCTGTCAAACAAATCAAATAGGAGTTCAAGCTTAAAAAGTCGTTGGGTCGTTTTATCTCCTATTGACAGCGGTTGTCAATCCCTTGCAAGGAGTAGTCATGATAAGAGTGTGGAGTGTGCAGCACGTTTTGGCGGTAGTGATGTAGTGGTTGTGTGAAGCTGTTGAGAGCGACAAATAATTGGACACAACAACTTGAACATGTTCTATTATTAGAGATTAATCGCACTGACCACATTTGATGGCATAGGCAAATAAAAAAATAAAAAAATCGGCCTGGAATTTGCTGAGAATTGTTGCGTAAAATCAAAACAGACTTCCTGCTCATGTCCAAAGGTCCTTGATACTATCCTGAAATGTTTACCAAATTCCATATGGATTGGTGAAACTGGCTGTTAAGGGCTGATTTCCCCCCCGCCCCCCCAGCCTTCCAGGGGGTGCTACCGAGTTGCGTTTCGGGGCACAGAGGACTAACCTTGCTCGGCGACCTTCAGCTTAGTCTCCTCAATCCTTTGCAGCTCTCTCTGTCGCGCTTCCTGCAGCTGCTTCTCCTCCTTTTCTGCATCATACTTGATACCTGCGGGGATGGCAGCCCATCGGTTTGGCCTGGGACGGTGGTGGACTTTGGAACAAATACAAGTGTTCACAATGGGGAATCTTACATACTTGCTGTTGGGACAATGAGCAGATAGACACCATCCAGTGTGGCCTCCACAGACTGAGTGTAAAGGTTCTTCCAGGGAATCTGGAGCTCAAGTCGCCCTATTGAGATAAAACCAATGATGAAAAAATGTGACCCTTTGAGAAAGAAAGAAAGAATAAAAATCAAACAATCTCACCTATGTGTCCCGCTCTCACTTTAAAAGGAATGTCAAGCTGACTCTGTGAGAAGGGAAACAAATTAATGAATAAATAATATGATAAATACAATATTCCAGCACATGCATTTTAGGGATGCAACTTACCAAAGCATTCTCCTTAATTTCAAGATTTCTAAGCGCGACATCACCTGTAAACGAAAAATACATAGAAATCGAATACCCGTGAAGAGATCGACAACATAAACAGAAACACTTTCACATTGGTTTACATGTAAAAAGAAAGGAGCCAGTTAGAAGGAAATCGCTGAGTCACTTGCGCTGACCATTGCCAAAGACATGGTGCCCACTTATGCATTGCAAAAGCAGTTATTTGTCCACATCGAAAGGTTTGAACTTGAGGTATGTGCCGAGCGATGCAACTGATGGCTCATTTTTAGGTTAACTTATTCAGTACCAGCCAATTCTAGACCAAGTCTGAAAAGACGTTAAAAACGTCTTTCGGAGTGAATGAGTTAAAGACTGAAAATGTTCATTTGTGAGCGCTTTTGTTTACTGTATGTTTCAGCAAAAGGGGCATTCCCCCCGCCCCCAAATGTAAGCAATTATTCTTACATTATCTGTCATGAAGAAAAAAAATATCTCAAAATTTATTTGAAATATGATCAGTAGAAGAAAAGTGGAAGCCGGAAGAATTTGGGGGGAAGTGAAAACCCCCTCGCCAACCCTACTCCAGTATAATTAAAGGGCCTAAAGAAACACTTCCGCTATCAAACAAGAAGGACATTAAATCCAATCGACTTGCTTTCAAGCTTGTGCATTATTTAAGACAATCAGTACTCCGTACCGTGATTGCCCCAAGAGGCAAAGGCACTGTTGACTTTGTATGAACTTTAGAAGATGAAGGACACAATTAGGCCACAAAAAATCATCACAACACAAAATACAGTACTTGTTATGGCATGCAACTTTTCACAATTAAACAGTGTCTACGTTCCCAAAGGTATTACTGTATTAACATGCCCGTGGCATCATTTTGTCTAAGAGCAAGAGTCAGACACATTTTTACCAGTAGCGTACAGTCGAGGTCGAGCATGACATGGCCCAAAAGAATTAACCACAATGGAACATAATTTTAAAATTATTATCATAAGCTAGAGTTACTTTTTGATCATGCAGCAGCTCCAATTGCCTTTTGGTTTTCATATGGTAGTGCTTCCAACACGACAATGGGATGTTTCAAAGATTTGGTCAGCATAACTGACAAATCATTGGCTTAGAAAGTCGGTGTGAAGAATTAATATGTTGATTTGCCCCAAGGTTTCGTTAAAGTGGGTACGTGCAGAATTGCTCACTTGTGAAAACAATTTCAGCTTTTTAAATTGCTCTATACCATCCATTTTGTATACCGCGTATCCTCACTTTTGTCAATACAACAATAATGATCAACTCTAATGGCCATTCACTCCAGCAATTAACATTTTTGGGGAATGTGGGAGGAAGCCAGAGCACGAGAACCCCTATCAAATAGCGATTCAAATCGTAGCCATGGAAGAAGATTACGATGCGATGTGAATATATTTGAGGCATCTTGCTCGTGTGCAGGACTCTTGTTTTAAAACTCACAAAATGGGAAAGGGTGTGACTCATTAATCCTGCGAAATTCGTCCCAGTAACGACAGCATTTAGCTTTGCACGGGAAATTGTCTTTGAAAAAACACGTATACTGAGAGAACTTCTATCCACTAACTTATCTCATGTAGTAACAGCATTCGGCATTACTTTCGAGTGCCGTCGAACTGCTTTGGCCGATCTGAGAGGGGTCGACATACTGACAAATGACAGCCAGAGGAGCTACAAGCTAACGTCAATCTGACGCTAGCACACTAGCTCGGGGCACAATGGCACCGCCTCTATTAAAAAATACACAAAACGAGTTAATTTACCTCCCCAGATGCCGAGTTGAAGCTGCGAGCTGTCAAGGTTGACCACGTAGTCACCCAGAAACCTATTAAGAACGTCTACCACGACGCTTTCGAAGACCATTTTGGAGCTCTTTTCATCTACCTGTCACCATGTTTACATTCAGATGCCTGACTCTCTTCCGCTTTGACCGACGTAATGTACGTACTGGTGGGCGGGGTCGTGACACCACCAAGTCTGTGGCAACCTGTGACGTTATTCGCCCACTGGACTGTACTGTTGTACCTTCTCCACTGATTTTCGACTCAATCACAACACACGGACGTCTTATGCATTTAATTGTTTAATTCAAGAAAACTCAGCCTGATTGATGCATTGATGCATTGATGATGTCATAGCATTAACCGAGCATCACAGTAAACTTTATTTACAAAGCATCCAATCAGAGTGCAGTGATGTCATCTCATGACACTAACAGCAGCGTATCGCATATTCTCTCCCGCTCTCTCTCTATCTATGTAACTACAATTTAGTGCAATTCTTAAATTCAACTTGTGACACGAAAAGATGTCTGTTTTTTGTTAATTTTGCAAAAGTATTTGAAATGCTGTATGTTTTTTTAATTTTGCAAAAGTTTTTTTTTGTTATGTTGTTACAATTGAGTCTTACTGCTACAATTTCACTCTTTTGCTGGTTGGAAATGACAAATTATTAATATAGATTTAAAACAATGCTTCTGTTTAAATTTCGTACTTTAGAAAAGAGGAAAGAAAGATGGCGTTGTAACTTTTTTTTGATCGGACTTTTGAGTGGTGGTGCATCGTCCCTTCTCTAAACTTCCGACTTTCTCGTAGAGTCAGCGACAGTGGCCCTATTATACGACAAGTGGCCGCCATCTTGTATCAGTCATTAGTCAAAACGTCAACAATGGTGCCACATTATTGTTCTGCTTGAAGTTGTACAAATCGCTAAACAGTCCTTACTATCCATCCATTTTCATCACCGTTTATTCTGAACAGGTCCCAAGCAACTGTGATGGCAGTTTTGCTGCAATGCATACATAGAATTTTGATAGAAATCAGTTGCATTCAATTTAGCGATGGTGATCTACTCATGTTATTTCATTACACTGCTTTTTATAAATCCCACATCTCTTAATAATTGCTCCCTATAATCTTTTACAGACATCTAATCGGAGTAATCGTCCCTTGGTGGGCTTTGATGGGCGGGGGGGCTCAAATCGGGCCTAAAAATCGGTATGGGACAAGCACTACGATTAAATCAACAGAATGATTTTAGACTAATTTCCACTAGAGGGCACGCTGGGATTGACTTCAACGCCTCTTCCTGATTTATTATTGTAGGCTACTCTTGTACAGAGGACAATATAATTTGAGGCAGACAAAACCCATCAGGAAAGGCTTCAAACTTGATGACTTGTACCTTACAAAAACGGTTTCCACTCAGACCCAGCTGCGCAAGTGTAAAAACTGCTTTCATACATTTGTCCTTTACACAGGTAGCCTCAAAACGTTTTCTCCCCATACGTGTCCATATCATGTGTTTCCATCGCATATATATTATGAACGAACACTACCTTTTCAAAGGTTTTGCTAAAGCTGGAACAAGTTTGCACTTTTTTAACCTGGGCCCTGAAAAAAATGACACTACCACCAAGCATATAGAAGTGTAACTTTATACAGTTGAGCATTATGACCTTCTAAGTGTAAGTGAGCACTGCGAATCAGTGTACCTAAGGCGCCAAAAGAATCTATTAAAAACAAAAAATCATTCTGATCCTGTCAAATAAACTTGAATTAATCCAAAAAAATCATTATCCAGACCTATTATTTAATCTTGCCAGGCATTCAGAGAAAGAAACATCACATTTGCATGTCAACTGCTGTCAAAATATGGTGCTTATTCTTCATCTAATCTAACAATTAGGAATCACTCAGGTGAACACACTAATCAAAACATATTTCTCCCCGCTCGATCCTATTTCTGTGACACAGCGAGCCTTAATATTAACAATGCTCTGTGATAATTGGCTGTTAAATACATCATGATGTGGAGTAACATCCTCATTGCGCGTGTGAGATGGAATATGAATGTGATGAATTAATTGAAGGAGTGTGAGAGGGCCCAGAAGGTCAGGAGGCTTTTTGCGGATATGAAGCTTGACTTTATTACGCTAATAAAAGCCAAAGTGCTCGCTTGTGATGCAGAGATAAACGACTGAGACTTAGAGGAGGACCTTGCCTTGGACAACACTTTGTGTTCACACTCCAATTAACAATAAAAAATACCGTCTTGTAAATTGGTGCTTAAACACTTAAATGTTTTCATGCTTCAAGTACAAACATCTACTGATATTCACTTGGCGTTTCATTTCACCCTAATGCAGTTTTCCCCCGATAAATTGTGGTAGGCAGGGGACACCCTGAACTGGCCACTCGAGGGACACACACCTGCGCTCATAGTCACACCTAAGGACATTTAGAGTGTTTTCGAAATGTGGGAGCAAACCGGAGTACCCGGTGAAAACCCACGTAGGCACGATACGAACATGCAAACTCCACACGGGAAGGCTGGAGCCGGAATCGCACCATGCACTTCTTCACTGTGATGCAGCCGTGCTAACCAGTCGATGACTGTGCCACCGAAATTTAAAGTGCCAAAGCCAATTTCATTGAGCAACATGAAATTGAGTAGGCATGTTGCTAGTGAGCACACCCACAAAAAAAGTCTGCGCTTCAACAAAGTTGGACTCGCCAAGCCTTGCAACTGGAGTGGTCTTGCTTGTTGTTATAGACCGTTCAGGATGAGTGTTAATAAATGGCATGCAAATGAATCTCCAAACAATTGTGTTTTGCAGCGTGTATGAGTTAAGGTGATTAAAAAAAAGAATTAAAATCCTCATTGTGATGGCCTAATCATTAAAACAACGCATGTAGAAGTTACACCTCTGGGCCTTGTGAAGTGTGCTTAATTTCCGCTAATGACACATCGCCGATGCAACACATGTCGCTTCACTTGTGACACGATACACCTTTGACCTCCATGTTTTATTCAGTTATTCAAAAGGCTCAAATTATATATTTTCAACTCAAATTTTAGAAATGGATCCGTCTGTTTGACATTTGTGGTATATTAATGACACTTTATGGGAAAAAAACAGCAATTTATGATGAAAATTGGTACAAAATGATGTTTACAGACGGACAGTATGGCCTTTAGCCATTGAAGTATTTCTCCGGATAAAGTACTCGGGTCTAATACTGAGAAACGTAACAACATACAGTAGAATTTCAAAATGTAGTTGCTCTAAATGTCACAATTTGAAACCCTGTGTAAAGTTTCTAGAAAAATATTTAAAAAGTCTCATTCAAACATAAATGTGCATGGCATCTCGTGAGACTTGAACAAATCTCTCAGACATCAGCATAGATGGGATGAATGTAATCATTGAAGGGTATCAGAGAGAAAAGAGAAGCCCCTCGTGCGACCCCACTTGAGGAGTTTCTGTATGTGACCACAATTTGACGAAAGACCTTTCCCAAGAAACATCTGCACACCAGATACAGAGCAGACATGCCATCGGTAAAGCTGATGTTTACATTTGAGTTTAAAGTGCAGCAATTTTGAGTTATTGCAACTCAAAATTTGGAGTTACCTAAACTCAAAAATACGCGTTACCTAAACTCAACATTCCAAGTTACCTAAACTCAACATTCCAAGTTACCTAAACTCAAAAATACGCGTTCCCTAAACTCAACATTCCAAGTTACCTAAACTCAAAAATACGCGTTCCCTAAACTCAACATTTCAAGTTACCTAAACTCAAAAATACGCGTTCCCTAAATTCAACATTTCAAATTATGAGGTTTCTTCCGGTGCTGCAGCTTGCTCTTCATGATTAATAAAATTGTGGTGTTTGCTATACTTGCACCCTGCAATGGACTCTTTCTCTTGCCATTATTTTTGATGAGTACAGAAATTGTCGACCAGCTTTTTTGGCATTTGTGTTCAACTTTTGAGATTTCCACTCTACAGGATACACAATTTATCTCCATGCAAAAAAAGGAACCAATACTGTAATGAAAGTGTTGAGCAGATCAGCGAGGACAATAATGTCTGCATTATTAGTCCTCTTATTGTGTCTTAATTAGAGGCATTTAATTATACTGTAGTGCAGTGAGGCTTATTAGAGCCTGCTGATGAGGGGAATTAACATGCACACACTCACACATGCACCCCAGGAAACTGGAAGACTGGGCATGCAAAGTGAGATTTGAACCCCAAACCCCAGAAGTGTCAGGCAGACACCAACCCAGGGGGTCTCAAATTGAATTTATGTTGGAGCCGCTGGAGATTGAGACTGGGTGTGTCTGGGCTGCATAAAGTAGTCCACAAAACCGGGGTCCACGTATTCAAAGCAAGTACAACTAATCCAATCTTGTCAATCTTTATTAATAGCAGTACTTCAGAACATGAATAGGATTGGTGACCAGGTCCCCTCTCTCATCTCCACGCTTGGCAGTCACCTCAGTGTGTCCGGTATTGACATCTGATTTTTTTTTTCTTTCAATACTGCAACTTTCTCTGCATATTCAAGACACGTCGGGTGACGCTGTGTTCAACAACAACAAGAAAAAACATTCTGTTGGTTGATACTCGTCGCCAACCTTTTTCTACACGATAAGTTTTGAAAAAGACTTGACTGGGATCTTTTCCTTCCACTTGGTATCACTTCAGAATTATGATTCGCCCAAAGCAGCAATACTCTAAAAATAGCATGGTCAAAAATAATGCAATTTGGATCAAAAATTGATCCAACAGTCAATCCATGGGTCGATTTGACCCAACTTGACTCGCTGTTTTACACAAAAGAACCCCAATAACTGAGTCTTTTTCTAAACCTCAGAAAACATACTGTGGTTTAATTTGTTTGCTTTCTGAGTTTGGTGATGTGACTTTTGCTTGATTGGTCATTACCTGAGCCCTGAGCAACTGTGATGTCATTTTCAGTTCACAGAAACTGGCAAAACGGCTGCCCTCTGAGATGGATGAAACAGGTGAATTTTGCTGCTTGATTCATTTTTCACGAATGCAATATTGATCAAAATAGATTAGTAGGTCCGCATGGAACATATTCTTGTAAAAGTACATTTTTGAGTTCACTTAATCCCTTCAAAATGAAAATGACAAAAAATTATTTGGCAAGTGTGAAAGCAATATGGGGGAAATGAAAAACGAACTCAAGAAAATTACTACACAGATTGTTAACTAAAAAAAAAAAAAAGGAATAAAACGAACAAAAAAAAGCAAGTTTGAATAACTGGCCCACCCTGCTGACCCAAATTGGAATTTATTAACCGAACACTACATTAGGAGAGGTCACAGTCATGAGTGTGTGTGTGTGTGTGTGTGTGTGTGTGTGTGTGTGTGTGTGTGTGTGTGTGCCGCATATTATCCATAACGCTAAATAGGTTTTTAAATTTTTTCCACTCCCACGCCTTCCTCCTCTTCTCTTGGCCGGCTGGTGCATGTCAATTATTTGTTCAGAGGCTGGTGCGACAGGCT
>CAAKHF010010827.1:0-14260 GCA_901007745.1 Hippocampus kuda
GGGGAGGTAATGTGGGATGTAGGAGGTGGGGTCCCACTCTTTGTGGTGGTGGAATTTGAAAGATCTGTACACACACACACACACACACGCGCGCGCACACACACACACACACACACACACACACACACACACACACAAAGAAAGATTTCTTCATGATTTTTGAACAGACTTGACTTGATAACTTTGAATATCATAGACTATTGAATACCACGACGGAACATGTTGCTCGCCAACGAATCGATAAAGATAAAGACATCTCGACACTGAAATTAAAGCCAAATGAAGACACGCCATTCATGACATCTTGTCATCTTACCACAGGTACTGCGAGCTTCAAAAGGAGAATCAGCTCAGTGCGGTAGCTGGTCGGGTTGAATCCTCCGATGCATCCCAACCACAGGCCGAGAGAAGAGGCTTCGCGGGCCCCCAGACCCTCGGAAGGTTGAACCGCGTTGTCAGTGATTTTCATGGTGGTGAGAGTTGGAGATCTTATCAAGGATAATTCGAAGCTAATCTTCGATGCAGTTGTGTCCTAGTGATGTGAGTTACTTGCTCTCGTGACTGAGTCTGTGGAAGGGGAGGGCAAGGAAAAGGGGACTCAAGGAGGGTGGCACCATCCCTCCTCCGCAAAGATAAAACCAGTGGCATGCAGTTGGGGCCTGCAAAATTTTCTTTGCTGGCCAATCAGAAGCGTTGACCTGCATTTACAGCTTACATTAGTGTTCATTGATTTCCAACTTCATTTCACTGCGTGTCTTGCCTGCCCAGCTTCCAGTCATCTGTACGCTTGTTTGTCCCATCAGATTGCTTTGCAGATAATGAGGAGGAGACATCACACTTTTCTATCATTTTCAATCAATGTGGTACTTTTAAAGTAGCGGAGATCTCTGTCCATCGCTGTGCCTTCTTTATTATGTCATGCGTCTTGTGTCCCAGAGCTCAGGGCAGTGGGACAGAAACCACATTCATTGCTTTTCACAGTGTATTACTCTGCCCAAATCTCACGTGTTGTCATTCTGAAATGCCCATGTCGCAATCTCTCCTTTTGGACAGGCTGAGGTGTCTGGTATGGCCATCCCAATTGAACATATTTCATGTCAAGCGGCACTTGGCGTCCTGCCTGCAGACCAACATGACCCTGTGTCGTTTACGATGTGGTAGAAAAATATGTCAATGAATAGGTTGGCTGACAACTCCAACAAAAATTGTCTCTTCTACATTTTAGTCTCCGTGGTTGTCCTTCAGCCCCGAAGTCATTACAGACTACGTGACTGCTGACTGATGAAACGTAAAGTATATTCTGCTGTTTATATTGTGATGCAGCCTCCAGGAAAAAAGGCTTGTTGTGCAACCCTGCAGAATGTTTGGATGTTATAATCATTATAATTACAATGTGTAAAAATAACGGAATTGGAAGAGACCTGCAACAACAACTTTGAACAGGTCACGGGCGTGATGCAGCCTATCCAAGCCGTCTTCGGGCGGTAGGCGGGGTACACCCTGAACTGGTTGCCAGCCAATCGCAGGGCACACAGAGACGAACCACGCTCACACTCACACCTAGGGACATTTTAGAGTGTTCAATTCCCTTACTAAACATGTTTTTGGAATGTGGGAAGAAACGGGAGTACTCAGAGAAAACCCACGCAGGCACAGACGGGCAGAACATGCAAACTCCACACAGGAAGGCCGGTTTCCTCCCACATTCCAAAAACATGCTTATTGAACACTCCAAATTGTCCCAAGGTGTGAGTGTGAGCGCGGGTGGTGGTTCGTCTTTGTGTGCCCTGCGATTGGCTGGCAACCGGTTCAGGGCCAAATATATACACAATATGCATACACACACACACACACACACACACACACACACACACACACACACACACACACACACACATACATACATACAAAAAACATGCCTGGTTGGCTGCCAACCAGTCAGGCTCCCGCACACACATGACCCGAATGAGAATTAGCGGTCCAGAAAATGGATGGATATAAATCCTAGAGAATTTAAAACCGAGTCTATAAAACTTAGTGAGGCCACCAACTTCACATACATTAGGCTGTGCTGTGTTATTTGTATTGAACCACAAAAACATCGCACGATCATCAAGAAAGAAGTCGATGGCCACAGAGCGAGGAGTGGGGCAACAATAAAGCAGCGAGAGGGGATATTTTGAGAGACTGTTGGCAACGATCAGTGCCTCACTCACGGAATGCATGGGTGCATTCCAGCTACAGAGATTCCAACATTTCCAGCCACAGGTACGTATGTAATTATAAATGGGTGTTATTGTAAAACAAAATATGTATATACTGTATACAATGTAGGTGGCATGATGGAAAAGTGGTGAGCACATCCACCTTCCAGTGCAGAGGTACTGGGTTCGATTCACGGCTCCTCTGTTAAAAGTAATTAAGAGAAAGACTCTTTTTCATAAAATCAAGAAGTCACTCGAGTTCCCTCCAAAAGTACAGTATTGGGTCAATTTATTGTTGTTTTCTTTTGTTGTACACTAAAGGAATTTGGGTTTCAGATCAAAAGATGAAAATGAGACAAAAATTGCAGCTATTATTTCTTGGTATTTCCATCTAGATGTGTTAAACAACTCAGGACAGAGCACCTTTTGTTTGAACCCACTCACATTTCTGTCATGATTGGATTCTGTTTGTTCTCCAGCAGGTGGCGTTGGTGGGCGGCGCTCTTCCGTTCCGCACCTGTTGCCTATCACGTCGTCACCCTTGCCTGTTAGAAGGGACTGATAAAGCATCGCCGGTTGTCGGAATATTCCCCTTGCTCCCGTTTCATGTCCCAGTGCTTATTTTGTAGAAATTTGTCCCGCTCTTTCTCATTCCTAGTCCTGTCGTATTCTGCTTTGCTTTTCTGATTATATTTGGAGGGGTTTTTTATATTGATATCCTCTGTGCGTTTACATTGTATGATTGGCTTTGTGGCATCTTTTTCGGACAAGTGATTTTGCGTTACAGTATTTATTTCTCTTGCCTGTTGCAAGTTTTGTTAGTCGTGTTATTTTACCCCAGGTTGCTCCCAGCGATCTCTGTTGTACTTTTGTGAGTTTCATGACCAGTTTTGTTCTTATAAATCATTTTTGTATTCGATCCACTCCTGGTCTACATTTTGTGGGATACGCTTCGGTTCCGACTTGGTCCAGAATTAGAACAATTTAAAGTGAGCAAAAGTATTGGATCAAGTGACTGATGGTCGTTTCTTGTTGCTCAGGGTGTTGCCTTTGAGACGGTGCTTGTTTTTGCCTTTGGGTGTTACCTGTGAAAGCTGCCTTTGCTGTTAAAAAAGACGAAGACCAAAGAGCTGTCAATTGGAGAAAAGCAAAACATTTTGAAGATGGGAGAAGAGCGAAATCAATCAGAGTTATTGCACAAACACTGGTAAATAAAGTTTTCTGAATCTGAATAGCTAAGACATCCATCCATCAATTTACTTTGGAACATTCTAAAAAAGAAAGAATGTAGTGGAAGGTCTTAGACCGTGTTTTGCAAAACGGAGATATTCTTCTGCGGTTTGCCTCATCAGCTACACATTCCCGGAGAATTTTTTTCATCAAAAGCAAACATTTCTAAAAACACCTGTCAAAGTGGGGATTTGCGGATATCTCGAAGTCCGCGTTTGGCTATGGACAGTCGTAACTAGAGATTTCCGTATTTTAGGCCCATCAGCCAGTCCATCATTTTCAGTCCGTCACTCTGTCATAAAGCTTCGGCACGGACCACACGTGTGTCCCTGCAACACAAACTGTTTTTATGATGTCTCTTTTCTTTTTGTCCCGCCTCACCGACAAGCATATTCTTTGTGTAGCACGAGCGCGTGCCACGTGCGTTCCTCGCTCCACACTCAGTATCCATGTGACATTGCAGAAAAGTAGCTAACATTTCTAGATAATCATTAGTCATTAGGAAAGTTAGTTAGTTCCACCCTTCTTCCTGCACACCAGCGTCCGTTTCATGTCACAGAGAAATGCGTCCTGTGTGCATAAATGAGCTTGGAGAAGAGAGAAAGAGTGAGACATAGAGAAACGCCAGGAATATATTGTGTTTCAGAACATATTTCCTTTCTAACCTGTTTAAATATGTATGTGTTTATATACAGGTATATGGGGGTGTCGCCATGATGTGGAATAAAAAGTATGGCCAGTTTGTTATAAGTTTCGGAGTTGATTAGACCATTGAGATTGAGCTGAGCTGTCATGATAAGAAAATAAGAACTTTGACTGTCTGTACGCCATCTAAGTGCACTCACAATGAGGATGAGTACCTCAATAGGCTTTTGGATATTTTTTTTCCACGATAATCCTTCTACCTGCATCTGTGTTATTATTATGAATGCTGGTCGAAACTCTTTATTTGGGAATCATTTAATTAAGTTTTGTACAGACAGTGGATTGACTTTGTCCATCAAAGTGCGATTGCCAAAAGACAGTTCTACTTACATTAGGGAGGACTGGCATTCAGCTTCCTGGATGGACCACTGCCACAATATGGAAGATGCCCAAAACACCATAGATATGATGAACATTGATTATGCTTTTACAGACCATATAGCCTTTCACATAGTGTTAAATACACTGAAATTTACCAGTGCTGTTGCTTGTAGACAATGGCACTGGAGTGGGGGAAAAAAAGGTTGGTCCAAGTTGTCCAAGAATGACCTTTAATAATTATATCAACCATTCTGATGCCTTGCTGAGAAATATTAAGGTCCCAGGAGATGCTTTAGCGTGCCGGTAATGAATTGTAGAAATATACAACCCTGCAAGGGAATCATCGACGGCCAAAATGCAAATCCTCCTATCTGACAGACACGTGTTCTGTGTCTGACACAACTGCCAGAAAACTGAAAAAGAATAGTGTCAATGTAATTTACAGTCGGTAACCTTTTAAATCAGCAACCGTGATGGCAGCGTCTATAATAATCTGGATTTTATTGAAGAAAATGATCATGACAACAATATTTTCTTTTGCAAAATACAATGTTACAAAGTATTATGTACAATAGGTTGTCGGAAATTGGAAAAGATCTGTCATATCTGCAATACCGAGGAGCAAAAAAAAACAAAAAACAGTGCAGGTATCCAAAACATCTTTCCCAATCAAGTTACATATTTGTATAGATAGGATCCTCTTTTTTTTATATCGCCTTGGCACACTCTCACCCATTGAATTTGCAAGACAAGAATGTACGGGTCTCTCATTTGAAAGAACTGAAAGAAGAATTGCACGCTGCCGTCCACCCTCACAGGGCCTGACTGTCTTTCCATTCTCAGTCGCCATGTATTCTTATTTCGGCTTGCTTTGTTTTTGTTTAAGCCCCACCTACTTGCAGGCTCGCACTAGACCCTGCCACAGCATGTCTTATAAGTCACCGTTCTTCCAATCATTACCCCTTTCACATGTCAATTGTGGAACATTTGAAAAGTACCAAGGTGTTACATTAACATTGTCGCGACTGAATGAACCGACAGGAATGCAATACAAAGCCATTGCTTTTACATACTTATTGAGACCTTTATGATCATGGGTTTGATGAGATCACTTTATATTAGAAGCAAGTGACCGCTTATTGGCTCCTCTAGTGTTCATTTGATGACTGTCACTTAGATACCAACGCAAGACTCATTTCAGCAGTTTGACAAGGAAGTGACTGGCAAAGATTCCGGCTACAAAGATGAGAAGGAAGACAAGTAAAACCAAGCCACGCCGCAAAAGCAGCTGTGTCACCGTGAGAACATTGCCGACTACGGTGGTTGCAGTTTCATGCTGCTCTGGAATCGGTTGTTCCTCTGCAGCTCCATCGCACCTGGATGCAGGGGTCGTAACTGGGGCCTGGTTGGTGTTGAAGTCTATCGTTTTCATGAAGACAACGTTAGTTTTATAAAACAATGAACAGGCAACAATATTTATGTCATGTTCAGACTAGGGCAGGGACAAAATACTCATTTATCACCGTGTAATCTCTCGATATACAGTAATGACACTCAAGAATGACCAAGCGAGTATGCGCAGTTGCAAATGAATGGTGAATTTCACTTTTTAATGTGATCTCAGAATTCACACATTCCCTGCCATGTTGTGTAAAATAACAACTTAAAACATGTTTGGTTGACTTTTTTTTTAAATTATTGGTTGCCCACCTACTTCCTTGCTGCATTTCGCTTGTCATATGTATAATCGAGCCCAACTCGGGAGCGCCTTTATCAACGGGCTTGCCTGGCCAGGAGCGCTGGCGTGATTTGTACAATACTTTTTTAAAACCACATGTTGACCTGACCTAGTATTGTAGGTGTACGAGTGCAATATGTGTTATGATTTTCTTAAGGGTACTGTAGTTGTTGGTTATTTGTTGTAAATTTCCCCAGTGTGGGACAAATAAAGGATATCTTATCTTATCTTATATCAGTGCAACACAATTAAAAGACTTTTTTTTTTAATTCATAGAAGTGATTGAAAGAAAATGCACTATTGATTTGTAAAAGGTATAGTGAGTGACACTTATGATTTGTTGACTATTCTATGGATTAAAATTGATGAGTAGCATACATATGTGCGCTGAACTGTCAATTTTGAAAAATGAAGTGAGCATCTTGGGTTTGACTGGGGACGGGGGCGGGCTCAATATTCGATGTTGAGCAGGTAAAGGTGGCCCTGGCCCAACCAAAAATAGTTTTTGAGGTTGATGTCGATTCTGACATTTGGCAGAGTTCAATTAATCGTCTGCTGACTTGAAAGAGAATAAAATATTTGAAAAAAAAAAAAATATATATATATATATATATATATATATATTATATATATATATATATATATATATATATATATATATATATATATATATATATATATATATATATATATATATATATATATATATATATATATTTTTTTTTTAACCGTCCAATATATGGGCCAATATATATATTGGCCCATAATTTTTTTAACCGTCTTTATCTTTGTCCTTTGTTATACTGTAAAAAAAAAAATGAGAGAAACATATATGAAAAAGCCTAACCTCTTTTGTGTGCACTTGAAAATGTTAAAACTTTAAACTCACAAAAGATGCATTAATTCATATTTCAGGTACTAAATATATATGTCATAACAACACGGTCATTTGTGTGTGGAAAGATGTGATTTTTATTTTCATGCTACTGAAAAATGATCAATTTGACATGAACCATTTTATTGAACTAATGTAGAAATATTCCGATTGCGGTTATTGTTGCATTATTAAATGGTCCTATTCTGAGTTTGTCCCCCTGGACTTACCTGACTTGCAATCTTCCATCATGACCTTGTCTGGACAGGTGACCCCGGCTCTAATTTTAGCCTGATCAAAGATGTTCAATCATATTAAAATGGAAATCACTTGCACTGCACATCCCATGTGTGTTTTCAAGCAAATTCATTGACCCACCTCTTCAGCAGCCCTTTTCCAATCAAGTTTGTATAAATAGAGGAGAAAGAAAATAGCCTGAATCAACACACAGATGGTAAGTCCTGTCCAAAGTCCTATTCAAGAAACATAAGCAGCGTTCCTGAGTCTCAAATGACACATTTTGATTGCAGAACATACAAGGCTTACCTACGACGCCCATTTTTGCTGCAAAGGTTAAGGCCACGCCAATGGGAAAGCCAATGAAGTAGTGTCCCACCAGGTTACATAGGGCACCGACCTTTTGTTTCCCAACCCCTCGGATGACGCCTCCACACACCCCCTGCGGTGATCGTTGCAAGTTTAAACAAAGCACATGTTACACGTTCTCCTAAAATGTCAGATAGAATTTGTTTTTTCTCACCGCAAGAGCATCACAGAGATGCATGAAGACAAAAACAATCAAGACATCAGCAACCCTTTCCAAAATGTCTCTGAAGGTTATGAAACAAGAATATGATGAGATGCAATGTGAATGTTCTATCTAGAGAAAAGCAAGAAGCTCAATGAGGTGCTGACATGTAAAAATATTCCAATGTAGCTCAAAAATAAAAGGAAATAGACATAAGAGCTTTCAAAATTGCTTTACAAGTCTGAATTTACAATGTTCTCCATTTAATGATGTCTGGGCAGATTCATTTGCGATTACCTCTGACGAGAGCGGGTGACCAGCATGCCTAATTCGTGATGAAACACTGGCCAACAATAAAAGGTCAAATGTAGGAAGACATTTCCACAATATACAGACAGCCTTTACTGAAATATGTCCGGAAAGAGAGGAGAGAAAAAAGCTGTTTCGGAACTGATGCGGATGGCTGATCTGAGGAAAAATAAATTCAAGAAGTGGAAGAAGTCTGCAAATTTACCTATCTCGGCAAAATAGTATTTATATGAAAGGCTAACATCGTTGTTTCAGATGTCACAAAGTGTTTGTGGCTCCCAGTGTTGTCTTTTCCGTGTAAAAGGTTTGCCGACCCCTGTGCGAGGCCATCAGCGATTCACATGGGGAATGTACAAAATAAAAACGTGGGGAAATAATGCCTTCTTATAATTGAATTGCGAGAGCAACAAGGGATTCAGTCAGGAGATGAGTACACACGATCAGGGTTCAGAATCACGAGGTAGTCGCCCTAAAAGCAATGTATCGCATAATTATCGTAATATTTTCATTTCTCAACAGTACCTCTGTGTGGCACAAACTACGAGCGCCAAAGTTACGAGTATGTCATGTCATGGTATAACTCACGGCTCTGAGGTGAAAATGTAGCCAACCACATTCCTGCAAAGGGTGATGGTAATGCCAATAAAACAGGCCACGATGACTGCAACGGGAAAGAGACACAAAGAGTAAACAAACACGTGTTTGCATTCAAATCAGCAGATCAAGGGTGAGAAAAGCTGAAAGTAACAGTTCTCAAGGTATTAGCGTTGTTAACTCATTCACTCCCAAAGACGTTTTTAAACGTCTTTTCAGACTTGGTCCAGAATTGGCTGGTACTGAATGAGTTAAGGTGTGGACTGACAACATCAACTGATTAAAGTGCCTTGTTATTCTGATTTCTTCAGTAGCCATTGAGACAGACAGGTAACTGGATCTAAATTAATGTTCCCTTTGCTGGTTGATTCCCAACAAGATTTTTTTTTTCCAGTTTGGGATGGGACAAAATCCTGATATTAAGGTATAGCCACGGTTTGCACCTGAGCCCACACGTTGGTGAATATTAGCACTTTGCACCCGAACGACCAATGCCTCTATTGCTGGGGCTGCTGAATAGAGCAAAATGGTGGTCGTTAGTCTGGCCAGAATTTTGGCCTCAAAGAGGTTCTGGCAAACTGTCCAACAGGCCAGCATGGAGAAGCCTACAAAGCGTCCAGTCCCACTACTCACATAAAGTTCGGGATTTTTGGCTTTCAGGTCCATTTTTAGAATGAACCTAAAATGCACAATGACCTTTCCAGTTTGAGTATTTTTTACGCAACATTTTTTACTCTCTAACACGGAGCTGAATGTCAAAACTCACAATGAGTATTTTTGAAAAATGAAAATTTTCAAGGATGTCCATTTCTATGCCTTCCTGTGACTCTTCCAATCTCTCGCTTGGTTTCAAGAAGTCAAAATATGACAGCATGATGATGGTTTAGCCATTCATGCACCCCGTAAACTGATAAGATGATAAGATGAACGGTCCACTGTATTAACTGCTATTACTTCCAAGGGTTAAATACCAATTCAAATTGAACCAGGAAATTTAGTGGTCAATTCATCGGTCAAAAAACGTTTCAGTGTTCAGCTCCTCACAAGACAACAGCACGTTTGCAAAAAAAATTCCAAATGTTGTTATTTTATTTGATGTACCGTATTTGCATTTTTTTTACATCTCTCCATCCATGCATCCATTCCTTGTACTGCTTATCATCAATCACAGGGCACATATATAGACAGACAACCATTCACTCTCCCATTCACACCATCACTGAGTGGGAACTGAACCCACGCTGCTTGCATAGACGTCAGGCCAATCAGTCAGACATGCATTCAATGGCTTAGAGAGGTTCAATTCAAGGTCACCTGTAAAGGATATCCAGTAATGCATTTTAAATTCATCCTCAAGCCACACCGGAAAGGCCAATATCCCTAACTTTCGGCGAATCCTATGACTGTGTGTTGAAAGGAATGCCTCAAAGATCTCAATGTGACTGGCACGTCTTCTGCTGACTCAGCAGAATTTGAAGTGTCACGTGAAGCTGAGGTAGGAAGGCCAAGACTTTACCACAAGGCTATGGGTCTGGCGGGACTGTCATGGTTGTAGCGTGACGTCAGGGATAGTACCTCTGGATTAGCAAACTGTGGTGCCGCTGCTACCTGGCTGTGTCTCACCTGCAGGTGAGCAGATTTCTGAGACTATTTTGTGAGTGCTGGCGAGGCGAGTCCTACCATCAGTCGAACCTCAACTTTGTTCCAGATGCGATGTGGAATTTAATTCCAGGTGTGGAACGCTGCACCAGCTTGATACTCACGATAGGACTATATCACTATTTGCCCAACTAGTCCAGAAGTACTTTGTGAAAGCATTTGTCTTACTCAGTGATGGCTTCCGCTACCTGATATGTCAGTTGCCTACTGTGCGGTTCCTGTACAATCCATAATTTAGCTGTGTTTACGAGTTTCTGACCTCATTCTTGTTGTCAATTTACTGGTACCAATTCCTACCTGCAACAGTTTAGCACAATACTAAATTTCTCTTACATGCACAGATGATGGAAACTTTGCTAGACAGCCTGGCTTGCTCAATGTTTCCCGCACCAAGAGAATTCCCTACTCGAACACTAACAGCAGCAGAAATTCCAAGCGGGAACTGCAAAGGTAGAATGGAAAGAAACACTTATTAGTCATTCAGAATTCCATGAAATAAAATTGTTTGGATCAGGGTGTGGCCAACACGAGGTTCATTTTCATCTTTTGCAAACAGCAGGATTAAAATACTTTTTAGAGCCGGTCTGTTTGCTAATCCAGCCTTCTGGTGTTGCATTTTAAGGATTCAAACCATTATAACTGCTCACTTTATGCAAGCCCAAAAAGGGATGAAAGGACAAACTAAGTGCTGAGCAACTGGTTGTGCTGAGTGTTTGTCTGCATGTCTCCCATGTCGTTCACTACAACGGAGTTGCTGGATAAGCTAACAGTGAGCCTAGCTCCTTCTATTTGTTCTACCACGCCGCTATCCTTTTATTTATTTAATTTTTTTGTGTGTGCCACCCTGGACTAAGGAAAAAAATATATATTCCTTGCTTTTATACTGTGCATGCAGGACAATAGATGAGGCAACCAAAGTGTATTGTAGGTAGATTGAGCAAGTGTATTCATTGTGTCCACCACTGTATGATACTGTTGCTGTGGTATTGTAGACATCCATTTATTTTGTGACTCCCTGTGCTGATCAAGTTGGCCACCCCTGATTTCGATGAATTCTGTTTCGGTTACCATGTAAGCCACAACTGTGAGCTGATATGCAACGGACTGGGCTCCCAGCTCTGCTTCACTAATTATACCGGCAATGAATCCTCCCACTTCAAAGAGCCACCACTCCAGACAAAGCATGAGCATGCTCGGGATTGCCAGCTTGACAAAGGGTCCCCACTCTTGTAAACAGTCAAGAGACCAGCCTGTGGGTCAAAGATCCGTCTGTCAAAACACTTTTTAAAAACAGCAACACATCGTTTGACAAGATTGTTTGTGTATGTTGTGTTATAAACATAAGATGTGTCAACGTTATAATTAATCCATCAGTTCGAATTGAGAATGTGAAAGTACTCAAATGAATAAATCCAGAAAGTAATCAATGAATATATGGAATAAATAATGTATGGTAAAAGCCAAATAAAACAGAACTTGTGCTCCTTGATCAGCAAATAATGAAACCGACGCATCGCCTCGGTTTTCTGTTAGTTACAGAATATCACCAATTTTGTTAAAACATTACACGTTTGGACTTTGGCCACAAGGATACACTATTGTAACTTCAAATGAAATGTTGCAAGTGGAGAGGAAAATGAATAAGAAAGAAACACTAATTGTTCATTCATTATCAGCTTGAGGGGAGTGAGAGGGGAAACTAACCTCCCCACGTGGCCTTGTGCAAGCCCTTCCAGGTAATATAAACAAATAAAACCACAGCCAGCACATACTGTGAGATTGAATTCGCTGCAGCGGAGCCACTTGAACAAAGACAAACAAAACACAGCATGATTTAAACAAAGCAAAACCTCGAGAAAACATGAGCCTCATTTGAACTACAGTATTCACTTTCTGACAGGTGGCCTGAAACTCGAAACTTCTTTAGTGACCTGGATTTTTATAATAACTGACAATATCGTTGGAGGCAATCCCAACAGTGTCGAGTCTAATCAAAGGAATGGATACTTAGCAAAGTGGGAAATTGGATCAATAGTGCAAACCATAGAGTGGTGACAAAACGTATTTAGTGCGGCAATAACAGAAATGTCAAACAAAACCACTTCAAAAATTATAGATGGGTTTAAATTTAGGCAAGTAGAATGTCCATTGCATCATGGGGGACTATCATAATGACAATGAACAAAGAGATGAGGAAAAAAATACTCGGCATTTAACTGCGCTTATGAAATATTAGCACACAAATAACAGGGCTGTCTTCACTATACTAGAAAAAAAACATCTTCTTACTGTTATCAAAAATAAACGATAATACTATTAAAAATAACTAAGGAAACTTACGCAACTCCCAAATTCAGAATGTGGAGAAAAACATAATTGATGACTGCGTTTAAGATGTTCCCAATTGCACCGGTTATGACCTGGGGCCAAATAATTCCCTGCCAAAAAAAAAACAAAACAAAACAAAAAAACACAAACTCACATTTACTAACTTAATCTCTGAATATATATTCTTAACTTCCATGTCAATGATTTTGTGTTGCTGCACAGAACCTGATTTTGAAGATATCTTCCTTGCAACTGGTACATAAATGCCGCCTGAAAGGGGAAAGTACAAATCTTACACAATAGAAGCAGACAGTGCATATTAAATCTCGTGCTGGAACTCTTGCGCACGGCGGCAAATGTCAACTCACCGGAAGAGCCGGCATGGAGAGCTTCACATAAAGTTGTGACAGGCTATGCAACACAAAAAAGGCCGTTGAAATGGTGGTTTGGAAAATGGACATAATATTATCTTGTATGTTACAGCATGCAATATATTTTGACCTGGAAAAGTACTTTTTTCTTATTTTCTTAATGTATATTTGTGGAAAATATCATTTCCAAAAAAATGGTTTTGGGGATGGTACTTCCATAACTACTATTACAACAACAACTGCCACTTATGACAAAAATCATGATGATGATGATGATGATGATGCACATTGTTATCTGAGAAACAGCCTCTTTCCTCAAAAATCATGCTGCAGGTTGAAAAGAAACTTCCAATACCTGGCAACCTCTAGGCTCTGTTTGGCTACAATCAGAAGAGGTTCAGTGTTTATAAGAACTGCCCAGCAGGGGAAACAAGCCAGCAGTAGAATCAGAATCCCCCTCTGAAGGATCACCCCCACGCGCTTCAGGTTTCCGCTCCCATAGGTCTACACAAAGGCAGAATCAAATAAGCAGTGTTATGAAACACCAAAATCACACAAATTACAGTTTTGATAGATGAAATGAACACTAACTTGACATCAAATATTTTTTGTTTGAACTGTTTTTAGTTGGACCCCAGACAATGCGAGAGTCCAGTCAAAGTTGTTCTGTTTCAATACCAATAATAGATAATAAAGTAAAAGTCCAGCCTTTGTTGGAGACACTACCTGAGATATGAGGGTATCACAAGTTAATGATAATCCAGTCCCAATGGAGAGACCAGTCACGTTAACCACCTGCAAAGAGACACTGTCAATGGAACACATCGATTTGCACTTTGCTGATTTGTCATACTGTGACCCTTTTCACACCAGTCGTTTTGACAAGAAGTAAGTAGTAGGATACAAGGAATCGTGATAAAAACATGTCGTAAAAACCATATTGAAGATGAGGATCTGGTTGAATGTGCAAATACGGGAATGTATTTTCCAATTTCACTTCTAGTCTGTCTGATTGTCTTTCTTAAGGATCTTTGAATTAGCCCGAACGACAACAACATTTATTATTTTTTAAAAACTTTTGTTTTGCAGTTGACCTTGGTCTACATTTCGCTTATACAATGCGTTAGGGAACGGCGGCCAGGTGGTCCAGTGATTAGCTTGTCGACCTCACAGTGCAAA